>CALNVZ010000711.1:409405-437383 GCA_940671915.1 Paracentrotus lividus
GAGCAACGTACAAAATCATGTGAAAGTTTTATCACTGAATTGTATCTATACTACTATTCAAGATCAAGACCAATGAAAATATTATTCACAAGTTCACAATTTTGCTATAATGACTATTTAACAACTGCTTCAGTCATTCAGAAAAATAAAATGATATCTAAATCCTGGTGCAGTTGAACCCACAATTTAGTGAAACAAGAGGACTTAAAGCTGATACCATACATTCTTTCAAATACATTTAAAAATATAAATCCTTTTTTTTCTTAGCATAAAGGCTTACTTTTCTGATCCTCATCCACAATAAAAAATAAAAAATAAAAAATAATAAATTTAAAAATCTTAGATAGAATACTCAATGGTTATCCTTTTCATTTTTATCAGATACATTCAAACTGATCATTTTTAAGCACATTCATCATGTTCATATAGAGACAAAAACATAAAATATACCAAAAATACAAATATAAATCATATTCTCTCATTCGAAGTGTCATTCTCTTTCTTCTTTTTTTTCCTCTTTTCCATTATTTCATTTTTACTTTGATAATCTATCTGAAATATAAAGGCGCACCAAAGTCTCCAATGCTTCTTTTTTCTACGAATAACTTAACAAATACAACTAAATTGAAAGAATTGAAAGAATGAGAAAAAAAAAAATTAGGCAAACATTCTTCAAAGATTTTTTTTTTTTTTTTCTAAATTGAATTTCCTATAAAATCAAAACATTCGTCCCATTTGTTAGCGAAGGTTGTACATTTCTGGCCCTCATATAATCCCCTTGCATTTGCCTGAGGTTAAATAATCAAAGACTCTATTCCCCTTCTTTATAAAATTACCCTTTTCATCACATTTAGTAACATGAAAACATTCACCACTAAGATAAACAAATGAGTAAGAAATGCTTTCCTTTTTAAAGTATCTTTCCAAAGGCTAAAAGAACTAGAATGTTTTTGCTGTTTCACCTTTCACCCTTTTGTCCATTCATAAAGACAATATTTTCTTTTCTTTTCTTTAACTCTTCTGTCATCCCAATTATTTTATTAATTTTTTTTTTTTTTTTTTTTTTTTTTAAACGTAGAAACTTTTTATATCGAAGAGGATACTTATACATAAAACTTAAATCATTCAGTGGAAATAATAGATGGAATTGCACACTTTCCCACATGATGAATATAACTAGACATTCACATTCGTATCCATATTTAGCCAACAACATTACAAAGAAGACCAAACACAGTAATACAATGTACTGCAATTCTTAAGATGGAAATTTCACTTTACAATTACGACTTCACGTCAAATGTAACTTATTATCTACTTTCGTCATCTGTATATGCAACTTACCATTTCAAAAAAGCAGAATGATGACATCTCATTTTCAATCACTTTTCAGGCTGAGTCGTTGCTTTTCCTCAACGAACCATTTTGCACATTGTACACGCACTAATTGATTTGGTCAACTTGTTTCAATTTTCTGACAATCGCTAAATTCACATGGAACGTAGAAAATTAAGACTAGAAAAATCAACTTTCATCAACCTTGAATAGATATTGATAAAACTTCATCATTTGTTCGCTTAAGGAAATAAATCACGATAAATTCGCCTCACAATTTCTTGAAACATGATGGATACTATTCTCGATCACTTTTCCAAGTGATGATGATGTCGTTGTTTTTTCTCGGCTTCCAGTTGAACGAAATCGCTAAATCACATGCAGCGAGAAAATTAAAACTAGAAAATCAACTTTCAATCAACCTTGAATAGATATGATAAAACTTATTCTTGGTTTCGCTTAAGGAAAATAAATCACGATAAATTCGCTCACCAATTTTTTGAATGATGGATACCCATTTCTCGATCACTTTCCCAAAAGGCTTTTTTTGATGATGATGGTCGTGTTTTTTCTCGGCATTCCAGTGTGCAAACGAAATCGCAAAATCACATGCAACGTAGAAATTATAACTAGAAAATCAACATTTCAATCAACCTTGAATAGATATGATAAAACTTCATCATTGTTGTTTCGCTAAGGAATAAATCACTATAAATTCGCTCACCATTTGATAGATGGATACTCATTTCTCGATCACTTTCAAGCTTGATGATGATGTCGTGTTTTTTCTCGCATTGTCCAGTGCAAACGAACACCCCACTAATTTATTCTGGTTGATTTATTCTGCGTTTTCCTCGCTTGTTACGCGTTTTGCTCAGCTCATATCTACGCTTCTTTAGCTCAGGAGGAGACCGACATGACGTGAAAGGTATGCGTGAACTTGGCGGCCCTCAACGCGTTCTTACTTGTTGGTATCGCTGGCGCTGGAAAGCTTCGAAGACTGCGTCTCGGTCAATCTGGTTGACAACACGGGCAATTATTGGATCGGGTCCCCGCTTACGTTGTCTCCACCTCTCCTGACATCTCCGGAACTGTCGGCGTGGTAAAACGATGTGCATTTACTTAGTAGAATCTGCCCGGGTCTGCTCCTCGAGAAGCCCAGCTTCTGTACGCATTCTTTCACTTTTTTAACCACGTTCTCACCTATATCCTTCTCTATACCGTAGAATAGCAAGTTTTGTTTCTTGTCGTGGGATTTCCAAACTAGCATTGATTCTTAATTTCATTCAGCCTCCTTTCTTCCTTTCCCATGTGGAAGAGTTTCATCTTCAACTTCCTAGTCGAGCTGATGTGTCCTCGTGGCAGCTTCAAGATCAGCTAGGCTGAAGAATATTCTAAATCTTTAGTTTATGCTCTGGATATTTGCACAAACCCCATCCAGCTTGTCTATTATCGTCTTGGAGAGTCAGAAACTCTTGCTAGTAACAGATCACTCCCCGTTCTGTATCGTGGTCGCCATATTGTGTATGTGTCCAATGTACGACCACGATTCGATTTTTCAGATGAGTTTTCTCTTACAACTTGGATTTCTCGTAACAAATAACGGCTCTCTATATCATTGGTTTCTTCTGTTCTTACTCAATTCTATTGTAGGGTTCATTTTTATTTGTAGCTGATTGGGTGGGATTTGTAAAAAAGGATCCATCAGCCTTAAAACGCACGTCTAGTCGCCTCATGTCGGCGCCCTCTCTGTTCTTGACCATTTAGCACAGTAATTAATCACCAGTTGTTCGTTAAAGAGCATAACTTTGCGTCCACCCCCCCCCCCTTACTCACCATAAACCTACCAATCGATAAACCAAATGAATCGCATCAGGAAAACTTAATAATAACGTACAAAACAAAGTACTTGAATAGCATACTGGTACGTATGTAGTTCTTGTCTATTATGCATGTGTTTAAAAAAAAAAAAAAAAAATATTAACATTTACAATGACCAACAAAACCATTAAAGTGGCATTAAAACAATGAACACAGAATAATAGTAAGCCACATTACATGCTGCATGGGGGAGGGTAACTAACCTACCTTCATAGAATGTTGTGTTTTCTTTTCTTTTTTCCCCCCAAACAATCATTACTGTTTTCTCTGTAGTGTTGATGTAAATTTTGTTATGAACTTTTTTTGATCAAAATTGTATTACACTACATTTCTTGGAAAATGAAATCATAAATGTATCATTGTATAAGTACTCGACATTACACTAAAACGGGCATTACCAGTTCCAACTTTGATCCCATCTAGGGAAGAAAAAAGACCATTGATTAGAACATGTCTCAATTTTAGTGCAAAATTTGATTAATGTATTAACAGTGGAGAAGAAAAACCCCATTAAATTCTATTCTAACATAGGCCTAATGAATTCTCAAAAGGTACATTGCGTGAATCATATAAAGCACTCTAAAACTGAAGTTCAGAGATTCAGACTTAAGAGTGAGATAGATTTGCCCATGACTTCTGCAAATATATTGGGTTTCTTCCAATCCTTAATTAATCAAATTCCATATCACTACAACTTCATTAAAGTAACTTTGAATAAGAGATCTTGTCATTTACCCTAGGAGCCCCCCCCATGGGCCTTTAATCAGAATTTTTTCTGGGGAGGTTTGAAGGTCCTATTCTAGAGTACAATTTTGCGTTGAGCCAAAAATGCCACTCTATCGACCGCGCAGGGGCGACACTTTGGCCACTTTGGCCAATTTTTGACCAAAAAGGACCATTTTTGTCACTTTGTGGTTCAAGCGGATTTTATTTCACATTTTTGCTGATAATGGAATTTTTAAGAACTACTTATTGTAAAAATGTGCGCTGATTCTAGAAAAAACTGGTTGTATGACTCTGTGTTGTCATTAAGGATCATTTTGGTCAATTTCGCCAAAAAATGAATTTTTATCATTTTCTGGGCCAAATCACTTACTTGACCTTCAGAGTTATCCATCGATAGTCTCACCTCAAAACCATTAAAAAAACTTCCTTGGCGTCTCAACAATAATTCCATACCATTTCCTTATAAATTAACGCCCATTGTCATTTGACCAGTTTGACGAAAGTTACCATTTGCAGTTTCGGGATTTTTGCTATACACCTATGTATTATAGTGTACAGACTACATGTGTACACATTACTGTGTAAATGTATCCTTTTTCAAACTCATTTCATGAACGGAGTCGAGTGACTGTGGTGGAGAAGTGGAAAGATTTATCCCTTTGTAAATTTGATGCAGATTCAGAAATACAGGTCTTATTAACTTACGAATTAGGTTCTGGTCATTATTGCGTCACTATTGCGAAGTTGACCATTAGCCCAAATGAAATAAAATACTTTTTACAATTTATAAGCGCCTAACTAAGTAAGAACTGTGTCTCTAAGACTTTACAGACATGTATGACCCAGGTTCGTCAAATTTTCGATGTACCTGCACACAATGTGTTGCACATTCTCACTCCCTACTGCATCCACCTGCACTAGCCTTTTTACAAAAAACTGTTGTGCGATATTTGTGTTTACAACAAATTCATCACAAATATGACAATTCTGATCAAATTATTATCGCATTTCATGTGATTTAATAATTGTAATGTCCACTGACCCGCACTGACCCTTCCTATATGCGCATGCAATGTGGGGCAAAATAGGTGAAATCGCCAAAAGTGGATACAAGTATTTCTATTCAATCTACAATGCATACTTGTAATGAGTTCAGTGCTTGTGCGATTCTGCGTTAAACGGGTTATATCGTCCACTCATTAAGTTTGGTCATCTGGTTTCACTTTTTTAATTAGAATAAGAAATTTATCTAAACAGAATTACGATTTCCATCACTAACCTATTAGTAACAATTGTATACAAAGAATACAGTCGGTATTATCCCCATGATTTATAAGCAAAACACGAAAAGAGTAAATTCCAAACGACATGTATAACCCAGCTGACCAATTATTGTCATGATTTCCATAGCAACATGAATCTATATAGTGACTAAAATTATTGTCATAATAAGTAACTACATGTATGTCCAGATCTGATGACGAATTTAGAAATATCGCATCTGAAGAAGAATGTCATGAAAAGGGAATTTCAACGACTTTCAATTATGACTCGACAGATTATAGCAAAGCGGTTTTCATGTTGCTAGACATGTGTCATGAGCGAGATTCAGTGTCCTTAACCAAGCTCTGCAAGCTTTCCCTCTCCGGAAAGCATTTCAACCAGGCGGAGAGAATACATGTTCCTCCTGGCAACTATACGCTCATCAAACCATACTTGATTCTATCTTAAATTGTACGTGGAGAGGTAAAATGAGGGCTACAGTTAATTGGTCAAGAACTTGAAGGATGTCCAGTTAGTCATCTCCATCTCCTGAAGGATAAAAAAAGGGTCTACACTCTTCATGGTTGTCCTTGTTTTTTTTCTGCAAGAGGCCATGGTGGCAAACAAGGTGTCATTGTGGTAACTTGCATTCACTGGTGAACATTATTTCTCATTACAGCCATGAGAATCAAATGTTGATCTTTTCACATTCTTGATAGGAGAAAACAATCAATGTCTTCTTTGATGAAAACTGCCACAAATTATGCACACCATTATTTGCGCTTATTTAACTACTTCAGTGGATAAATAAAAGAGTGGATACCACTCATCTATAATAAGGGAACAAACTTACATGAGCTGCTTATCTGGTGTCTTAGCAGTTGTCATCAATTCGTTTGCAAGACCACTAGTGACCAATCTGTGGACACCACCACTATTACAGTTATCCAGGTTATGCATCTCGATGACAAATCAGGAGGCCGGCTAAAGCATAATATTAGTCAAGCAATCTCTTTAAACTAGCGAAATCCTTCACTGCATTTATTAGCCAAGTGTTCTTACTAACCTTGATGGTATTCATATATTCCTGAAGGAATGAGTTTGTACCATTGCCCAAGAGGGGAGAGGTTTAGCATGTTGATTCTTCACTTAACTAGGTATCTTTTTATCTTCTGCTAGAAAGCACAGTTCAGTATTATTCGTCAAAGACTGGGCAAAAGAATCATTCTGGTGACAGTATCTTGCACTCGTTCAATATCCATGAAATTTTGGCCTTGGACATACTTAGTTCATGCTTGGTCGGGACCTGTCATAAAGAGGTACGACTGATGGGCCTTAAAGTTGTTCCCTGATTTGGTGGAAGGATGCAATATTGTTCTCGACTTCTGCATAGCAAACGTGTTGTATCCAGATGAATTAATGACGCTCACCAGCAGAAACCATGTATAATTCCATGGATTGAAGTGTTTCCCTGTACAATATCCAATGATAGTATATTCAAGCACATAATGGCTGCTTATTGTGGCAGTTTGCTTCAAGGAACATTGACTGTTTTCGCTATATCATGAATGTTGAACAGAATTAAACTGGTTCTTACAGCCCTCCACAGTAACACAAAGTCAACATCTACGCCACCCCCCCCCCCCCCCCCCCCTGTTTGCCACCCCGTTATAAAAGTTTGCAGAAACGATCAAAAACAACGTACCATAAATGAGTATAGACACTTTCTTCCATACTTTCAGAGAAGGAGATACTGGACATCCTTCAAGATCTTGAACAAATGACTGTGATTTCATTGTTGCCTCTCCATGTTAGAAGAAGAGTTCAATATATAATGAAACGATAAGTTGCCAGGGGAGGACATGATTTCTCCAAGCCTAGTTGAAAATGCTATCCTCAGAGGAAAGCATTGAGGACCTTGGTTAAGGATACTGGCTCTCTCAGGACACATCTAGCAACATGAAAACGGCCTTTGCCTATGATGGTGTTGAGTTTCATAGATTATATTTTCATGACATTCTCTAAGTATTATAATTCCTTGGTTATATTTCCAAATCTTAACAGTCATTCGGATATACAATTATATAGATAATATATAAAACTTATATTATACCCACTATAGGACTTCACGTTGTATGGAAATATACACTTATTGGTCAGCTTGGGTCCAGCATGATCAGCTTAGCTTTACTTTACTGTCTTTGCTTACACCATCATGACGATTATACCAATGTTATTTTTTGCATATATAAATTATTGTACAATATAGCTGAGTGATTGAAATTGTTATCTATTTAAAATAAAAAAAAATAAAAAAACAAATTTAAACATTAATTGCTTAACCTTGACCCGAGAGAGTGGCAAATGACCAGAAACTTCAATGATGGGGACAAAAATAATCAGTTTAACAGCGAAGAGCATTAACAACATTGAAACTCATACAAGTAGTGCATTGTAGCTAAATAGTAATACTTGTATCCACTTTGGCGGTTATACCCATTTTGACCCACACTGACATTCGGGTATAGGAATGGTCAGTGCGCGGTCGACAAATGTAAGAACCGTCAAAGTAGACATTAAAAACACGATTATAAAAATATGGCAGATGCAGACTTGCTAATATTTGTGCACATGCAAACATTAATATCACACACATTTTTTTTTAAATGTGCATGTCCAGGAATGCTAGTAGGGAGTGGAGAATGTGCAACATTCGTGTGCAGGTACATCGCTAATCTGATGAACTTGAATCATAACATGTCTGTTAAAGTGCTTAGAGACACAGTCTAACTAAGTTTTAGGCGCTGATAAAATTGTAAATAGTTATTTTATTTTCATGGGCTAAGGTCAACCTTCGGCCAATAAGTATCAATAATGACCAGAAACCTAATGGTAAGACCTGTATCTTCTGAAATCTGTATCAATTTTACAAGGGATAAATCTTCCCACTTCTCCCACAAGTCAACTCGACTCCTCATGAAATGAGTTTGACAAAAGGATATTTTTAAGTACATGTGTACACATGTAGCTGTACACTATATAACATAGGTGTATAGTAAAATCCCGCAAAACTGCAAATGGTCACTTTCGGTCAAACTGGTCCAAATACCATGGCCGTTCAAATTTATAAGGGAAAATGGTATGGAATTTGTTTGAGACCCAAGGAAGTTTTTTAAATGGTTTGAAGGTGAGAGAAAACTATCCGATTGGATAACTCTGATGTATTTTGGTCTGATTTTGGTCCAAAAATGATAAAATTCTCATTTTTTGGCCGAAATTGGACCAAAATGACCCCTTTAATGACACACACGATTCAATAAAACCAGTTTTCTTAGGAATCAGCGCACATTTTACATAAGTAGGTCTTTAAATTTTATTTATCGCGCAAGAATTATGAAAATAAATGCCTCTTGACCACAAGTGACCAAAAATGCGTCATTTTGGTCAAAAATGGCCAAAATGGCCAAAGTGTCCCCCTGTGGTCAATAAGATGGCATTTTTGGAATCAGCGCAAAATTTTACTCTAGACAGGACTTCAACTCTTAGCCCACGCATACAAATTGTGTGATTAAAGGACCCTTGTAGCTTCCATAAATTTGGAATTTGCCTGCATCCTTCACGTTTGCTTCGATACAATAATGTATTTTAATATTATAGAGAAACAAAAACCAATATAATTCTTACTTACACGTCTACTCCTGCTTACAACGAGCACAGACACATTTACATTATTAGGTGATTACTTTGTTCCCCATTCATAAACATTGCACATGAACGTACCTAGGTATTTTAGGATAAACAAACGGTTTGTTGGTCCCTGCATGTCAAAGTTTGAGAGTACAGATGAACTAGTATTGACATTAATACAAGCATTAACACATCAATCGACCAGTATACCAATGTGTGAAGGCCATAGAGGCCAGCTCTGGTACCAACATATCACCCAAGTATCTTACCAAGAATGTTTTTTTATGACCCCTTCCATACCTTCCTTCAATTTGCAACACAACATTGCAATTCTTTTTTCATACACTACAGTTCTCCCTTTTAATTACCAGCTACAAAAGTATTAATAGGGAAAAACTCAAGACTGCATTAGAAGAACTAAAACAGTCAACAGACAACATTTCTACATGCACATTGATTAAATACATTAATTTTAAGACACTTTTGGTAAAAATACTTGGGGAAAAGATTTATTATAGGAGAAGAGATTACAGTACCAGGCCATAAAAGAAGCTTAGGGGTCACCCACAGATTTTTAAAAGAAACTCTACAATACCACTGGATTCTGCATCTTATTAAATTTTCTGATACAGAACTATGTTTTGACGTTTACAAACAATGTGTATCTCTGATTCTATTCACCAAATCCTAATGGTTTCACGCCTCATTTGGCAAGGAAAATCTGCAAATGAGAAGAAGAGTTTAGGTCTTCCGCACGGTTCAGTGATTACTCGCCTATCAGTAACTTGGCATTGCATCTATATCTCCTCGAGATCAGTTGAAGCTATATGCCAAGTTTATCCGAATTGTCAAAATTTAGCAATGAAAATATGACAAATTTCACTTTTTGTTAAAACCTCTGGCTCTGTACATAAGTCAATGCATGAGGCAATTAAATGATGAGAAACAAATTCGGCCTAAATTCATTGATGAATATGTTATTCTACCATGGGTTAATCCATGAAACTGATACACAACTCAGATAGTCACTATTTAACTTAATCTGATTCAAATTGCATATAAGGAAAGTCACTGAACCATGACAGAAACCCTAAACAACATTTCTTCCTCATTTTTACATGATTTTCTTTTACATTGTGCCCACTAACGTGAAACATCGGGGTTTTTGTGAATAAAATCAAAGGTACTGCCCCGGAAAACCAGCGTTCTGTATCAGTATATTTGAATTGAATGCAAGTGAATTCAATGATATTCTTTTAAATTAGAGGGAGACCCCAACTTTGGGCCTGTACTGCTATTATATATATATATATATAATATATATATATATATATTATATATATTATATTATATATATCTTACTAAAACGGGCCTTAAGGGGAACTGAGAAAGAATAATAGCATTTATTCATCAGGATTCCCCTTAATCGACTTTCTATAGGCGAATAATTCCCTTAACGCCAATTCTATAGGTTAGGCTAGGGTGTATTGGGGCGGATATAAAAGGAGGAAACAAAAGAATTCGCCTTAAGGACGAAAATAGGTATATATTGTATATATTATATATTAGCTAATTTACAAATATGAATGTCAGTGCCAATAAGATATCCCTTTGTGGCAATTTGTTTAGCAAGCTTTAACAAATTGTTCGTTAAGTCTCTCTAGGCCGAGACTTTACCTTGGGGTGAGTGTTAGAGGCTTTCCCCACTTCAAGTCAAATATGGCCCTAAAAAACATACCTTATACATGTACACTTTAGCGGTTACGGGGAATTTACGCGGAATTCAATTGTTGAAAAAATTTACAGAAATGTATTGAGTGCAGGGTGTGAATACCCAACGAATAGATGACTGTGTAATCACTTGCGAGACTGCTTTTATTTCGTATGGTAAATGCCATTAAAAAAAATAATTTTTTATGGTTATTGCAATGGAAAAGAACAATTTCAAAGTATATCAACGTAGCCTTTGATGATATATCTACAGTAAACGTTAATTGCGAATATTCTTAAAACTAGCACATCAATGATTGTCGTTCTCATCCGGCATCTTCGCAAAGAAAATAATCACGAATTTTAAATTTCGCCATAAATTAAACTCTTGTTCAAAAATTTCTAAATTCCGTGTAGGTGGTGAACATCATATAGCTTTTATACCAGAATGGAAAAAAAAAAAATCAAAATCTGTCAACAAATGTAAGAAAAGCCATTTTTTGCATGAATTTGAATGCGCATAAACTTAGCAATTTAAAAGTGTCAAAAATTCTGTGCATAGAAGTTTTAAATCTTCCCACCTAGTGCTTCATATAAAGCAAACTGAATTGGAATCGGACTTGAAATGACGAAGAAAAGCATTTTGAAGATTGTGGACGGATGACAGACGACGTACCGCCACGCCACAGTATAAGCTCATCCGCCTCAAACAGCTGGATGAGCTAAAAATGGCAAGTCATTAGAATTTACATTACACCAAGTATGGGAGAAGCAACGTGCAAGGACACCACAAAATAAAAATTAATGCAGTTGGTTATTATTTGGTGAATTTCTTAAACTATTCATTCATATTACTATTCCCCTCTTTTAAAAACCAATTTAAATCGAGGTGACTTCTCCTGCAAAGGATACTTCAGCAGTGGTAATGGAATGAATCTGTATGAATTAGTCATCAAATATACTCGCATGCAGTTCTATACATAAAAAAGTTTTGTGGAAACATACAGATACCATTATTCCATATGTTGCTGGTATTTGAAGAAAATGATGACACCAGATGGCAACATTACTTGATGTTATGAAAAATTAATAATAATTACAATTTCTGAACATGCAAATTAACAAGCGGAGCGCTCGAGCGCCAAAAAAAATACCAGTTTGAAGTTAAGCAACCTTTTTATATGCGGATAAACAAAATATACATCATAAACTTACAAGATAATAAAATGGTTAAGTTGGACTGTGCAATGCCCACCCTGCATATACCAAGTTTTACAAACTGGAAAGACCCCCCCCCCCCCACTCTGTAGACAGACAGATGTTATTTAAAGTGGCGTATTGGGAAAAGATAATCCGTTTTGGAGGAAGGCAATATTCCCAGCTCATCTATGATATTTACTCTTAATATATTTAAGACCAACAACTCAACTTTTAACAAGATACCCTAACCTTAGTCATAAATGTAACACATAACCCCAAAAAATGCAAATGAATGTGACTGCGTACAAATCCATTTCCGCCAAGTTTTACATGTCAAGGATTGAAAGAATGGACAGCATTCACTCTAGGTCTTCTGTTTCTTAAAAATTGGAAATGTATTCTTAATTATGTATCTTCATTTGAATTTGTTCGATTATGCCATACATTTATGATTCAAGAATGCATCATTGGGAAAGTGGAGAGTTTGTCTTTATTATTATGTCACTAATTATGAGCATCAAAATAAACGAGCTTGGAATGAGGGCGCTCCTAAAAATGGATTACCTTTTTTTATGGCGCACTGTAGTTTTGGTGCCCCCCCCCCAACCTGGGTGAGTGTAGTGATGAAGTTACATTCTGATCACGTTTCTACTGGAAACCTCACCATAGAAAATATTATTATCATTATTATTATAAGTTAGTAGTAATTGCACCATGTATCCTTCACTGACATTCTGCACTTTTCAACTAAATCAACAACACATCTTACATAGTGACCTCTTCACCATTTGATTTTACTCTTCATAAAATATAGAAACCACAGGAAAACGACGATAATATATAATATGACATCATGTACATGGGCCATTCCACTGTAGATTGTAATTCGCGTTACAAATAACGGGTACATTAAAAAGATTTAAGCCTCTATCTGGCTTGCCAACGATCGTCTGTGTTCGGGAGCGGGGTTGGAGGGGGATGGCGCACCTTTGTGAAACCGGGGGGGGCTTTTCTCGAGGTGGGTTGAGGAGGGAGCAAATTAACGCCCCTTCCAGGAACACGGGGGGGGGGGCTTTTTCTCGAAGAGCTGTGTTTATAGTTTTCTGACAAGTCAGTTTTTATGAAATTATATCATTAAATAATAACATATATATTAAAATTATAATAGGAAAATAGAGGAGAGCTTGCATTTTTTGTTGTTGATATTTTGAAGTTCATAATTTAGACCACCCTTCCCCCCCCCACAGTGGCTATAGCCGATATGTCGGGCAGCCGCTGCGGGTCGGCAGTCCGCAGGGGGGGGTAGTAGTTAGTTATTCCGAAGGTCGTTATTACCTAAAATAGAAAAAGGTTCGTTATTCGAAAAATAGATAAGGTCGTTATTCCGAAAAAGAATAAGTTTGGTGTTTCATAAATAGAAGCAAGTTGCGTTATTCCGAAAATAGAAAAAGGTTGTTACTTCAATATGAGCTAATACTGCCAGAGCGAATGGAATTAAGATAGTTGGGGACTGTGTTTTGGTCATATGAAAACCTCAAGATAAGGGGATGGGGCGGGGCGGGGGGGGCGGGGAGTGGTGTCATGTATTACAGCAGTGCTGTTAAATTTTATGATTTTCGGATAATAATTATTTCACAAAATTATCAACGGCGGGACTGATAAAGATTAGTTCGCTTCTAAAGTCGGGCTGTTTAACAGTCCATACTAAATAAATTCTTTCCGCATTGTTTCGTTCTGTCTTATATTATTAATGAAAGAATTTATTCATCGGCGATTCTTCCTGGTAAAAAAAGTTTCATTTAAAAAAATGGTTCGTTATTCACTCAATACTAAATAATTTATGTTGCAATTGGTATCACGCTTCGTTATCTGTTGGGGGGGGGCTGAAGGGCTAAGACTCACGAATGTATGCAGGTGGGGATCCAGGATTTCCAGATGGGGGGGGGGCCAAGCTTAATAAAAAATTTGCGAGCGGACGCGAGGCAAACGAGCGCGAAACGCGAGCTTAAAAACACTCCCCGATATATAGGCCTATACTGACCTAAAACGGGGAATTTAAACAATTTAATTTGTACCCCTATGAAAGCAAAATAATATATATTATAGCAAAAAAAAATAAAAAAATAAAAATAAAAAAATATGAATATTTTAAACAAAACTTTAGTGGTATGAATATGTATTTTAAGTTGCCACCATGAATACGATTATTGCCCCATTAGAATTACATCAGACGTTGCGAGTGCAAACTTTGCCATTTAATTACCTGGAAGAACGGCATGTTATAGCCATGTTGTTATGCCAGATTCGGTAGAACGAATTTGAAAGCGGGGGGTCACGATGGAAAACGGGCATTTTTCCTGAAAAGGGGGCAATTGAGACCAGAGGCATAAAGAGAAATGTATTCGGATGAATAGGGGGAGCGCCCTAAAAATTGCATTTTAATTGATGATTTTAAGAATGTGTTTTGTATTTCATTAATGACAAAACAAAAGAAGCAAAGCGAGCGCGAAGCGCGAGCCGAAAATATTTCATATAATATTATTGTGCAGTATAGACTATATTCAGTATCCGCGAGCGCAAAGCGTGAGATGAAAACTTTGAGGTAAAAATTTGAGTTAATTGCGCATTATGTAGGCCTACCCTACTGAATTATTGGTACCTGCAGGCGCGAAGCGCGAGCCGAAAATCTTGGGTTTTAAAAGATATATAGAATAAAGGGGCACTTTCTAGTATAAGAAATTGTAGATAATTGTGTATTATAGACCCTATTTAGTATCCTCGAGCGCGAAGGGCAAGCTGAAAGTTTTGAGGTAAATATTGAAGTTATATGTGCATTATGATTTATTATATTTCATTTTTATATTTGAGTTAATTGTGCATTCTATACCCTACTGAATTGGTATAAAATTTTGAGCTCAAAATTGGAGTTAATTGTGCATTTTGATGTAGTATCCGCGAGCACGAAGCGCGAGCCGAAAAGTTGGGGGTTTAAAAGATATATTGAATAAATAAAGGGGCACTTTCTAGTATTCTTATTCTTATTCAAATTATTTTGAGTATTAAAGTAGCTGGAAAGCCGAGGCGAGGTCCATGTTGTATCACCCCCGCCCCCATCTCAGCTCAAGTTCGGAGTGATGCCCATGAATGCCGGCCGCTCCTATAGGCTTTAAATATATCGTCGATATAGGGCGGAGTCGCCCCACTCTTGATCTTAAATTATGAAGAAAAAAAGAAAGAAATGACAAAGAAAGAAGAAAGAATTAGAGGATTAAATTTTTATGTTTTGATTACTTGGTGTCATGTTAGAAATCTTGCAATATATTATGTCGAACTGAGAATAAAAAGATAGCAACCCTTGCGTCAAATTGTATACCTGAGCCAATCGTGGGAGAATGCATTTAAATAGAGAACAACTGTTGAGTTGTTTACAATTTTGCCGACTAATCAAAGCGCCGCCTAATCTACATAAATATGTCATACGCGCGCATGTCGGCAATTATCATAGAAACGCGGTCTCTTCTGTTCTTCATCATCAAAGCGCAACACACTTTCCCAAGCATAAACTTAAAACTTGCATCTGATCTGCGGAAGAATTGTGTCTGAAATAAAATCATTCTCATCATGGACTCCGTTCGAGAAGCAATGTTTTCCCTACTCCCAACCCTCCATTATTTCACGATTGTTTGGAGTTTGTTTGGTTCCCTTCTATATATTGCCAGGTTGACGAAAGACTTTGCATGAGACTGGAGTGGAGGGGGCGCGCCCCCGAGTCTCCTCCGGTCACATACGTCTATATATAAAAAAGGGGTCAAGTATGTGTGTCTGTGTCCACTAACAACGTCACGTGCCTCACGTCTCAAAATTCAACAAAAAGACTCACTTTTCTATTATAAGGCATGGTTAAATGCACTACTTTTGGCACGGGGCTTCTAAACTCTCTATGGGCAAATGTGGAATTTTTCAGATTTGAAAACACGCACGTATTTCTGCTCTAATATCAATGTTCTATCAATCGCTTGGGGGAGTCTAGAACTAAATAAACTTAAAAAAATCAACAAAAAAAAAATACCAAAGCTCTTCCTCTATCTTCCTGCTATACTATGAAGCACTACCAACATTGGGAAGTCGCATATCAAATATGCGTAGCATCTATATTATTATTATCATATCTACTTAATATTATATTGTTATTATTTAATGAATAATTTTCATAAAACGTACTGTTCAGAAAACTATCTAACACAGCCTTTCGAGAAAAGCCCCCCCCCCCGGTGTTCCCGAAGGGCGTTAATTTTACTCCCTCCCCAACCCACCCTGTCGAGAAACGTCTTCAAGGGCGCTCCCCTCCACCCCCCACCCACACCCCTCCCCCCCCCCGGTTCTTCCCCGATTAAGGGGAGCAGGCCATCCCGCGCTACCAATCCCCCGCTCCTTCCAACGCAGACGATTTCCGTTGCAAAGCCCTTATCTTTCAGAACTTCTCGCAAGATCCTGAGTCATTGCTTTTTTATCCAACTATTTGTTAGAAGCACGCATAAAAAGACAGAGCAAACGGATTAAAACGAAAAATTATGGTCTTGCTCTCTCTCTGGTCTCGGCTAGGACGTGACATTTAACATGGTAGTAAATACTAAAGCAGTTACCAACAACCTAGTAACAATATGAAATCCTACATGTTTGCAAAAGACTTATTCCTATAAAATGATATTCGATAGTATATATTTCGAATCTATCAACTGGATCTAAGGGTAAGACACTAAGACAATCTGAAATCCAGTGCGCTGTGCTTAATGTGGATACTTCATTATTACAGTTTGTTACATCGTCTTTCTGTGCTCTCCATACTGTAATTTTATTTTAATTAAGTCGTGAATTCTTCGAGTTACATAATGGAAAATAACAAATAATTAGGCGTTCGTCAAGGGGTCTAAAAACCTGGTCTAAAATTGTGTATAGGTCCACTTGCATCAACCTATGTTTTAGTTCTAATTCACTACAAGAGTAAAAAGTAAAGTAATCAAATGTGAGTTGATGTGTCGTCATGTACACTTTGCTAGTCAAAAATACCTCAATTTGTGAGTGTAATATCCTAAAAGTGAAGAAATCAGAAATGTATCATTTCATGTTTATCGGCCGCAGTACATCCTACAATGTATTAAAATTCATGTGTGAGACACTACATATCATGGTATGTTCTTTCATCATTATCGTGAGCATCTATCAGTGATCAACATTCTATATTTCGAGAAGAGGATATCTATCATGCAGTAATTGTGTATTCTTCTTTTCGGGGCACTACTGTACATGTACATTATGTTACATTACACCAGGTGTTGATTTACATTGATTTTCTCTATAAAATTTAAATCCTTCAAGGTCTTAGGGTATATGGTTAAATTAGGTGGGGGCATACCAGCATGTGTTCCATGGTCTACTCTTCCCCACACTCACACAGTTTGTCCATCCTTGATGTATCCCCACTTTTCTACAAGGACCTTGAGGCATCCTGTATCTTTCCTATGACATGGTTCAGGCATGACCATGTTGGCCATGGCTCATGTAATATAGCTTGATGGGTGGGACTCTGAAGTAGGGCTTGTGGATAGCCCATGTGGCATTTCTTAGAGATGCTTGGTCTACAGGGTGAGCCTTTGATTATGGGAAGAGCTAGTTATTGAGGGATCCCATGGAGCAGGGTAACTTTATTTTTATAGCTTCAATCTCTTGTTGGTAGAATGGTGATTGTACCTTGTAGACTCAATCCCGATGGCAGCTTGTCATACAGCTAAACTAGGATGTACGTGAAATGTGTTGGCAAGGTGGCAGTGCACAAAATAATGCTATTATTTACAATAAAACGGTGGATGTGCAAGTAAAAACCGACGTGGAAACCACAGTAGCTTGGATCCAACAGGAGGATGCAATGCTCTGATGATGGGAAGAGCAGCCTCCTGGAAGGTAGTAACTGAAGGACATGCTACTGTGGCCGTTGATAGGTGGTTCCACGTCCCGATGGTGCGAGGGTAGAAAGAGTACTTGTAACTTTCGATGGAAGCTGCAGGTACTGTGTACTTAATAAGAGGGTGATCATTCCTTCCAAGGTAAGGAGCAGGGGTGATGTATGCAGGAAAATACATGTTGATTTGGTGATGATGAATCTTATAAAACAAGGTGCACTGTGCAAGTAGCCTGCGGTTGTGAAGGGTGGATTGAAGAGGTGATGGAGAGGTCCTGTGGGACTTTTTTTCAGTGAGTTGTAGATCACCAGCACTTTACATTCCGACAATATTGGCCACTGCAAAAAAACAAAAAAAAAATAAATAAATAATAATGAATAAAGGGGAAAAAACAGAGAGGAAAAAAAGGTATAAAAAATGTAACAAGAAATATCTAATGTATAATGTATCACTATAATATCAACTGCCTCTAATTTGCACTGACTTTTTGTTCACTCCTTCTCAACTGTCGTTATGTATAAGAGGGTTATAATGAAGGATATTAAAGGGGAATCCAACCCAAGGAGAGAATCAATCTTACAGGAAGGAGAAAAATGAGAAGAACAATCTATAAAAAGTTTCATCGAAATCGGTTATCAAATAAGAGAGTTATGGAAGTTTGAAATGTCTAGTTGTTCCTTCTATGGGGATCCTCAAATTTGCATCATTGGCTTCAAAATGGCCAATCTTATAGACAACTCTCCACTCATTTTGTACACAAATTTTCAGATTTTCCCCATTTTCTTTTGAAATATATCTTACCTCCTGAGCTCAACATATGTTGTGTGAAATATATTTTCCCATGACATATTTTGAGCTCAGAAGTAAAGAAGACATATTTTGAAAGAAAATGGGGAAAATCTGACAATTTGTGTACAAAACGAATGGAGAGTTGTCCATAAAATCAGCCAATTTGAAGCCATTGTTGCCAATTTGAGGATATCCATAGAAGGTACAACAAGACTTTTCAAACTTCAATAACTCTTAATATTTTATAACCGATTATGAAACTTTTTAAAAATTCTAAAAATTTAAAAGTTCTACAATATGAAATGAATTTGCCAAATTTTCTGCAATATATTTTGTTTAAATAATTCTTTTAATGTAAAACTCGCTGACTTTTATCTTTCAAGTCTTGCATCTTTGAAAATTGGATGCCTTGGTAAGATTGAATAAAATAATCTAATTATATGGTTCCTTTTAAAATATTCTAACTTTAAAACAAAGCAAAGTGGCAAAAACCAATGTTTACACATTAAATATTTGTGAAAATTTGAATTTGGCAGTTACAGTAGAGCAGATCTGGCGTCCTCTACTGGCATTGATATTATTGCCCCTAAAAAAAAAAACAGGCCTTCTGAATGACCATTTCATAGATTTAGCTTATCTACATGAGCTGCAAATCAAAGGGTTTATGCTAAATTTTCCCATTGTCAGTATAGAATTTTTATTTTGAAAAGGAAATATGTAGCCAATTTGCCAGGAACCCATTTTTTTTTTAAGTTTACAGTGTAATGCAAATTTATAATGCTCGTAACCCCCCTTTTTTTTTTTTAATAACATTACCTTTAATTCTATTTCCTTCTATGATCAAAATTTGAAGAACAAAAAATATTTTGATAACAAAAATTATACAATGTAGTATACACCAGGTTTCAACCTACATGTATGTTTACAACAACCAGGTATGCCATAAAATGCTGAATGAACTTTTTAAAAGATTATCAGACCAAAATGGCTCAAAACATGATTTAATTCACAAATTAAAGTCAATGAAAATTAAATTTTTTCTTTTTATTCACAAAGATATGCTTATTTTCAATCTCATACATTACATGTAGGGTGAAATTAATATATTCCAGAATAACAATTATACTTCTTTAAGTTTTGAACAGCAATAAAATTGGCAACAACCACCAACAAAATTAATACAAAACTTCAAAAAGAAGGAATTCTTGAGCAATAAAATGGGCAATTCCACGGTTAGTCGCATTACACTTTTAGGTGCCAATTTTGTAACTTGGTGGTACCAGGTTTACAAGAATGAGTCTTTCTTTACAGTTTATACTTTGATTTAAACCCGACAACCATAGCTTTAAAATAACAATATAAGAAATGTTGCAGGCTATTTCTTGTGAATGTCACAACAGGTCAAAAATCGGTTAGTCGCATTACACAAAATGGACAAGGAGAAAAATCCACTTGTTACAAAAAAATATTTTGCTCAAATCATAATACTTTTGCCAGTTTTATTCCTTGCACCACGTAACCAACATATTTAAGTCTCAAGTCAGCTATTTAGATTTGGTAAACAATTTAAAGTATTCTTTAACGATCGATAAATGTCGGTTAGTCGCATTAGGGTTAGTCGCATTACAGTATTTTTTATGTTACTTTTGGGGTTATTTCACCCCCATGTCATCAATTAAATGTCATTATTGACCTTTAAATACATAAATATATCCACCCTTCTCCATTTAGTGAAAGTTTCAAGAAACAATATCTAAAGAATATTTTGTAATTCGAATTTCAGCGATTTTTTTTTTTCATGTCGTCCCACACATTGAATTTCAATGGTGATTCTAGTTCTCAAGGAAATGAACGAAATTGGAAAATAATTTTTATTGATTTTGAAAGAGTTTTATGATCTATTGACACCTATGGCATTAGATAAGTGATAGGACATAGAATAAACATCAGAGAGACATTTTTAATTCTTGACAAATGTCCTAGTTGCATGGAATTGCCCAAATACATAGGAAATTAGATTTAATACCATTTCATACAAAAAAAAAATTCTTATAAAATAGAAATAAAAAAAGTATTTAGTAACATTACAAAAATATTAAAAGTACTTGTTTGCCATTAATAAAAAAAAAAAAGAAAAAAAAAAAAACACAAACATTGGAATGCATGATAATTCAACTGTGCTCTTACTTTGCTAGTTTAAGCACAAAACCATAAAGCTTGTGAGGAGGCTATTATTTTTCTTTCAGAATAAAATGACAATTAGGAGACACAGTTAGAGTGTGATTTGTAATATCTAGCATATTCAAAACAAATGAATTAACGCTACAATACCAAACCAGAAACAATTTCTTCCTCTTTTAGAAGGAAATAATTTTAGCTTTAATTACCTGAATCTTTGTGTCCATTGTGCTGATGGCATCAAATGTGTTTTGCAAGTAAAAACAAACAAGAAGTTCCCATCAGTGTATGACTCGTGTACATGTAGTCTTCATTTGTTGTACATGTACTACTTGTACATGTAGGTGGATGGTAAGTACATGTATTTGGCAACCTGACGAAATATGGGAATAGGATTAGGTAAAATTAATATTGATTTTTTTTTTCTTGTAATTTTTTTTTTGTAAATTAACAACAACATCAAATTGAAATTAAGAGAATATGCATACAAGCTTTTAATCATAATACATTTAGATGTATAATATGAATGTACATGTACATGTATGTACATACACTTGTAAATCTGCAAATTATAGTTAGGCCTACTCGAAACAAACACAGGGCACTAGGCTGAGATGATATTGCATCTGATAATTCCAGTTCTGGTTGTGATATAAAATAAATTGTTTTAGAACCAAATAAAAAACATATTTCCTCATGTTAAAAAAAAGGCTTAAAAAAAGGCCAAAATGCCTCGTGACAATTGCAATTAACATTTAGGAATTCAGTTTTCTTCCATTTTTTCCGATTGCAACTATAATTATAATACCAGAGCACAAGAGTGCCTTTAAATCAAGATATTGTCTTCCATATACTCACCTCTATACATGTAGGTCTTGTTCAAGATGACGATTCTTTTGGGAGGCTACAGCACAATGAAAGTAGCTGCCCAGCTAACACATAACGTTATCATAACATTTTCAAAAGGTCTCAGAAATGTTTTCCAAAATACATTTTGCAATAACATTAGCAAAACGTTAATAAAACGTTGGTTTCCTTATGTTTAACATTACAAAAACATTTTTACAGTGTTTAGCACGCAATGTTTTTGTCGTCTAATCTAATAACATTATAAAAACATGTCTTCAAAATGTTAATAAAATATATTTTTTTTAATATTCCTTCGCAATGTTTAAATGATATCCCAAAAACATTTTGAAGAAAACACAAAAACATTGTTAAAAAATTTATTAAATGTTATACATTTACTATTAAAACAAATGTTTTAAATATATTGTAAAAACATTTTGAGCACAACATCAAACGTTGCGCATAAGTCATTAAAATACGTTTTTAAAATATTCTTCAACAAACATCTTTGTAAAATATTTTTATAACGTTCCTTTGAAACGTTCTTAAAATGTATTTCCAACAGCCTTTTTGTAACGCTTTTATAATATCATAATAACATTTTCAGAAAAACAAAGAAACATTTTGACAACATCTTTTAAATGTTATAGCTTTGATGTAGAAGTAATGTTTTAAACATATCATTTAAACATTTTGGGAAAAGCATCAAAGGTTGTGTAAAAGTGATTAAAATAGGTTTTAAAAAATATTCTCAAACAAACATCTTTGTAAAATATTTTTATAACGTTCCTTTGAAACGTTCTTAAAATGTATTTCCAACAGCCTTTTTGTAACGCTTTTATAATATCATAATAACATTTTCAGAAAAACAAAGAAACATTTTGACAACAACTTTTAAACGTTATAGCTTTGATGTATTAAAAATATTTTAAATATATCATTTAAATATTTTGGGAAAAGCATCAAAGGTTGTGTAAAAGTCATTAAAATATGTTTCAAAAATATTCTCAAACAAACATCTTTGTAAAATATGTTCATAACGTTCCTTCGAAACGTTCTAAAAATGTATTTCCAACAGCCTTTTTGTAACGCTTTTATAATATCATAATAACATTTTCAGAAAAACAAAGAAACATTTTGACAACATCTTTTAAACGTTATAGCTTTGATGTAGAAGAAATGTTTTAAACATATCATTTAAACATTTTGAGAAAGGCATCAAAGGTTGTGTGAAAGTGATGAAAATATGTTTTAAAAAATACTCTCAAACAAACATCTTAGTAAAATATTTTCATAACGTTCCTTCAAAACGTTATTAAAATATCTTTCCAACAGCCTTTTTGCAACGCTTTTATAATATCATAATAACATTTTCAGAAAAACAAAGAAACATTTTGACAACAACTTTTAAACGTTATAACTTTGATGTATTAAAAATATTTTGAATATATCATTTAAACATTTTGGCAAAAGCATCAAAGGTTGTGTAAAAGTCATTAAAATATGTTTTAAAAAATATTCTCAAACAAACATCTTTGAAAAAAATATTGTTATAACGTTCCTTTGAAACGTTCTTAAAATTTATTTCCAACAGCCTTTTTGTAACGCTTTTATAATATCATAATAACATTTTCAGAAAATAAAGAAACATTTTGACAACATCTTTTAAACGTTATAGCTTTGATGTAGAAGAAATGTTTTAAACATATCATTTAAACATTTTGAGAAAGGCATCAAAGGTTGTGTAAAAGTGATTAAAATATGTTTTATAAATATTCTCAAACAAACATCTTTGTAAAATATTTTCATAACGTTTCTTAGAAACGTTCTTAAAATGTATTTCCAACAGCCTTTTTGTAACGCTTTTATAATATCATAATAACATTTTTAGAAAAGCAAAGAAACATTTTGACAACATCTTTTAAACGTTATAGCTTTGATGTATAAGAAAAGTTTTAAACATATGAATTAAACATTTTGAGAAAAGCATCAAAGGTTGTGTAAAAGTGATAAAAATATGTTTTATAAATATTCTCAAACAAACATCTTTGTAAAATATTTTCATAACGTTTCTTAGAAACGTTATTAAAGTATATTATCAACAGCTTTTTTGTAGCGTATTTATAATATCATAATAACATTTTCAGAAAAACAGAGAAACATTTTGACAACGCTTTTATAGTATCATAGAAAAACAAAGTATTCAGAAAAACAAAGTAACATTGTGACAACATCTTTTAAACGTTATAGCTTTGATGTATTTGAATGTTTTAAACATATCATTTAAACATTTTGAGAAAAGCATCAAAGGTTGTGTAAAAGAATACGTTTTAAAAATATTCCCAAACAAACATCTTTTATAAAATATTTTCATAACGTTGAAGGCAAACGTTATTTAAATATATTACCATCAGCTTTTTTTTTGTCACTCTTTTATAATATCACAATAACATTTTCAGAAAGACAAAGCAACGTTTTGATGACACCTTCTAAATGTTATAGCTTTGATGTAGAAGAAATGTTTTAAACATATCCATTAAACATTTTTAGCAGAGCAATAAACGTTGTGCCTATTAAAGTCATTAAAATACGTTTTAAAGATGCACAAACATGCACAAACATCTTTGTAAAATATTTTTTTTAATTTTTTTTTTCAGAAACGTTATTACATATAGTACCAACAGCCTTTTTGCAACTCTTTTATGATATCATAATAACATTCACAGAAAAATAACATTTTTACAACATCTTCAACGTTAAGAAACCTAGAAGAAACCCGCATATCATTTAAATATTTTTAACAGAGCATCAATGGTTGTGAAAAGGTCATTCAAATACGTTTTATTCTTATACAAACGTCTTTGTTGAATATATGTTTTTATGACGTGCCATATAAATGTTATTTGATATTTTACCAACAGCCTTTTTGTAACGCTTTCATGATATTTTCGGAAGAGCAATGAACCATTTTGATATACGTTAGGCCTAAAGCTTTGATGAAGAAAAAAATGTTTTAAACATATCATTTAGACATTTTGAGCAGAGCACCAAACGTTGCGTAAACTTCATTAAAATATTTTGCTTTTAACGTCCTTTTCTATTAAATGCTTTAATGATATCATAATATATTTATAACATATTTCTAGCAGACCATCAATTCATTGCCTACAAGAGTTTTTTTTTTTTTTTTTTTTTTTTTTTTTTTTTTGGGGGGGGGGGGTTAAATACTTTTCTTTTAAATGCATTTGTTTGTTTGTTGCTTGTTTTTTCCTTAGTTGCTTTGATTTTTTTCCCCTTCTTCATCTGCTGCATGGTTGAGTGAAATTTGCTCAAGTCTCTATTAGCCAACCAGCAAAGAGTACCGCGTAATTTGAATTGCATCCCGCGGCCCGTTATCCGGCCCGCTCTCGCTCGAGCGATACGATATCCGACGGTATTCTTTCTTTCTGCTGCAATGGCGTTTCATAGCTAGTTGGTCACGAGTATTTCTGATTCAAAAGCAGCATGCTTGTCTGCCCAAAATCGACTGCATAGACCTTTATCCTGGAATTCGTCCACACAGTGTATATTTCGCATCACGCCTGGACAATTACATCAAGGTATTAAGAAATCATAACTTTAGTACAAGTATCGCATTTGTGGTGTAGATATGTCCTGTTTGACTTAAACCTAGTATGAGTGCGTGTGCCCACATGCTTATTTTTATGTAGACTAGAGAGAATGTAGTATACATGTACTGTAGTAGCCATACCAGTTTACTACGACTAGCCCGCACACAAAGTGTGCGGGCTACGCTTTATTGACATTTAACGGCGATGTGAAGTCCGTTTTCTGGAGCTTTTCCGGGCAATAACTTAAATCCTTGTCATTAAAATACCGGATATATTACTTTAAAATATACTTTACATATCAGGCCGGAACACTATCGTCTTTGTTGGTGAATCTTCTTATGTGTAATTAGGGGGTCAAAATTTCCAAACTTCTCCAGTAGAACAATTCGTGGTCATAGCATAGGTTTGTCTTTGTAATACGCATGCGTCATGGATATTGCCGTGATTAGACTTTAGACAAGTCATTACAACCATAATTATATTTTTATGCCATTTCATGGTAATTAACCAAAATATCTGAGATTACTTACATTAGACTTAGTAGTCATGAATTATTTGTTATTTTAGTTTTTGAGCCCATTTTTCCTGCATCAGCCTCTTTTTCGTAACAAAACTTCATTTCATTTAGGTTTTATTTCCACAATCATCTGCATATTAACAATGTATACATAGTCAATACATGAACAATGCAATATGAAAACATAATATATTCATATAAAGATAACATAATTACAGCAGTAAAACACATGCTAAAAAATAAGTTCAATGCATCGACAAAGGCTGGTTTAATACTTAGCAGATGAGTGAAGGAAACCTTGGAAGCAAATTGCTTGTAAATAAGGTAAACTTACAAACTATAAAGAAAGAACGTCTTGATGAAGGCTACTCCAGGGTCCCCCTTTTATTCCAGCTTTATCAATATGGCGAATCGGGCAAATTTACGATACTGACGAAAACCCAAAGAAAATCTTCTAATTCTGGGAGCTATTCATGTTTGTTTTTATTTACCATATTCCGGCTGGTATGCTTAGGTAAGTGGCATTGCATATATGTGTATCATTTGTTATAAACATTTTTTTTTTTGGGGGGGGGGTTGAATTTCATCGTTTTATTGGGGGAAACGGTGAGCTTGGGCCAGACGCATATGTTTACTACAGGACGCCGCCACTTCGTGGCGGCGTTCCGGGGCTACCATACCAGTTAGCTCGTACACGAACCGTATGAAGGAAGTGCCTGTGTCTGCGCACCTTAAACTCGATCTCAATTTTATAACATAGTAAAATATTATTTTTGAGAATCATCACTGTTATTTTGTTCTTCATATTCTAATGATTCTGTCGGTGAAACAAACAATTTTAAGAAATTATTCACAAGAACAATTAGATCGACTTGTTTTTTTACGATTTTTAGACGGGGTCTTGTCTTTTGTGTAGCAAAACTGAATACAAAATTATAGATCTCTAGGCCTATATTTCGTGCCCATGTCTGGGCACTCACTCATTTTTGCACGCAATGCAAGCGCAGTTACTAAAGTTTCAGAAAATAATAAGAAAGAAATAGAATCTAAACCCTAATATTAAAAAAATAATAAGAAAGAAATAGTAATTTTCTTTTTTGACAATGAAGGAAATTTTCAGGGTACCAAATGAAACTTGCTGAAACTTATACGATCTTACTAATACTTAGGTATGGAAGGTAGGTTAACATTTGTTTATTTCACGCCATGTTTATATAACACACCTCTCTGTCTCTATTTCCATTTCATTTTTTCCCTCAGTGCCACCGTAAAAACTGGAGTTTTTTCAAATATATAATAAAAATAAAGAAAAAAGTTTATATATTGCATTTTAGAGAACTTCACAAAAGGAGCTAAAATAATTTATTGCCAGGCTGAGCTGAGAAGACAGTGTGAACGGACCCATTTTGGCCACACATCGAGTGGTCACTCTCGATAAGAAGGGGAAGTTGCACGGAGATGTGAATACCTTGCATTAGCAAGAATAAACAAAGATTTCAATAAACAACCGCCAAGAATTCTCGCCCCAGTATAGGGGGAGAAATCTCTTCATTATTTCCATGGTTTTTGTGAAAGCAGGTTGTGTTTGTCTCATCTTTAATTTTGCCACCGTCCCGCCCCTCTCCGCCTGAATTGGTAGGAGGTCCTTAGTAAAGAAGGGCGTCATGATGTTAACATTAAAATCAGTTATACATTGCATAATATCCTTCCATCGCACTAAGTGTTTAAGCGGGGCTTTTCCCTAGTCCTTTGGGAAGTGGCTTTTTGTTATCGATTAATTGTTAAACGTAAATGTACGTTAGCGGAATTCTGACGAATTTTGACGCCCATAGTCGCCTATAATATATATATCAAGATATTAATATGTATTTTGTCTCAATTGAAAACTATTAGACGAGAGATCGGGATCTCTGGAAGGAAAGTAATGTTTCTGGTCAGATAATCAGTCAGTGGTAGCAGTCATTAATAAGCAAACGTCCACATGTCACATGTCATGGGACTTATCCGTCGCTTAGTAGTTCTCTGCCTTGCAATGGAACATCTTTTTTAAGGCTAAGTATGTTCCTGGCGTTGATAATGAACTTGCTGACTCTTTGTCTCGGTTTCAGATGCCCAAGATTTCGACGCCTTGCTCCAGACGCCGATCTCAACTGCACCCCCCCCTTCTCCCCATCTATGGAGTAGCTATCTTAATGAGAGACAAATCCTCCTAGGTTTATCTCGGGCTCAGAATACCATGAGAGACATATGCAATGCCTTGGTCAATTCTTTCCAG
>CALNVZ010000711.1:471796-487625 GCA_940671915.1 Paracentrotus lividus
GCTCAAATCCGATCATAGTGAGACATCTTGAACTAAGATTATTCCAAAAGATAGAGATTGGAAGAGAATAGTAACAAGAGGAGATATAAGAGTAATCAAGGAAATAAGCTTCATGCTGCTTAACCTATCGACTCATAACTTAATATCCTCATACCACACCCGCTGACAGTTGGAGAGAAGTGGTAAGGGCAAACAGGAGGAAAGCATATAGCAGAGACAACTAAGATTATGAGCAAGAGGTGAGTAGAAATTATGATGAGGAGGAGGAAGATGAAGAGGACGGGAAGTATTACAGAGCAAAACAGCTAAGAAAAGTAAGGTGAGGTAGCAGTTACAGTACAATATCCAGACTGAACCAGTAAGCTAAGCATTAAACATTATAGCTCAATAAAAAGGCAATTCAAGTACAATGTGATTGTTACAGAAGAGTAATAAAAGTAGGCTACATTGATCTTACAGTGTGATTATCTTCACTCGGCCTGTAGTGTCATGCGCAGAGTGATTTATCCGGTACTGAGAGGAATCGCAACGGCTGCGCTGCTTCAGGCACAGCGAGGAGGATTGCTACTCTCGCTAATAATGTCGAAATTTGTGTAAGAGGATGTCCCCACCAGTAGGAGACATAGAAACACTGTCTGGATGCCAAGATAGAATTTATACAATATTTGTGAACTAAACTGTTGCGTCATATAACTGCAAGAGACACTGGATATCCTAAAATCCTGCCCGCCCGCCTCCATCGGCAGAAGATATATTCAACAATGTCTAATGAGCCTTAGGCTCTCTCTGATTATCCACGACAAGATCGCCCTCTTACATACGGACATCTGTCTCCTCACAATGTCTATCTCCCTGAGACTGCTTACCGCCTGTGTAGCAGGTATGTGTTGACCAACCGACTGCGATGACATTCAGATCTAAATGTCGATAGACATTGATAAAATTGCAACCAGACTATCGAGTGGAGCTCATATTATAGCTCTAGATCTGGATATAGAACCTGCCTTGTGGACTGCCTTTTCTGACCTGGGTTTTATCACATCTTTATCTACTGCATGATCTGCATCAGTCCATCCTTCACATGTTAGATTAAGACCCCTAATAGCTTTACAGCTTCATCACAGACTCCAGGACAGAATCCCGATGCTAACTTCAGGCATCACAACTGTTCCGTAGAAAAAAATTAATACTTACACTTTCTCTGGTGTTGGGGGTCTATTTGGTTATCAACAAAACAATTCTTAATTCAAGTACAGATGATGTGCAACCCCCCCACCATAAAGTGCGATTTATCTATTTCAGCATATAGTAAGTCATCGACTTCTTCCTATCTCAAGGGTCGAAGTGCAACATCACTTTAGATCATGACCAGAACAGACGGGCAAGTCTCGTGCCTGCGCCAGACACCGACATGTTTAGGCAGAGACTCACTAAGGTAGAAACCTAAGCGACACACTTGAATTTGATCTCTCTAAGTAGCTACATAGGAGACGGAACTTACCAGTTTATACCTAAACTCAATCTACTTCTCAATGACCACTTTGATTTAGTGATCAAACGCGGTCGTATATCTATCGTGTCATAACTGGATCAACCATAGCCAAGTTTCATTACCTTTCAAGATTGAAGATACGGATATATGCTATTAGTACTGAGAAGTGATGATCTCTACATGTTAACCAAGCTGTTATTCTAGTATTTACTTATCAGATATACCTGACATAACCACTTAGTAATGAATGTTCAAAACCTTAAGCAAACAGTGAGGGGAGGCATTATTTTCTAATTGGTCAACAGTTACAAGTTTTACTCGTTCATAACTGGAAATACAAGTCTCGAGACCTTCAACGCAGTCAGGCAAGACTACCTATGCTTTTATCAACGGCAGAGGACATTTCACTACCGGGTAAAGTGGTCGATTTTGTTTTCAATCCACTGATTTTGCGAATTTGTTGATGCCAATTCTTTGGATGACATGGTAGCATGGTAGGCCCCAAATGACAAATGACAAATGTTGCCTGTACAGTCATGTAGGTAACTTCACGTAAATTTGTTTTGCCAAAATTAAAACTGATTAAAACTGATTAAAAGTAGGAGATCACAGGGTCAAGGATTAGACACATCATAATGACGTCAGTCCGGCTGGCGACCTTACGATGGACTCATCATTTGGTTGCTGACCACTCATTGCATGTGTTAGTATTTGCCAGATCTTTTTCAGCCCCTTTAAAATTTGTTAGACTCTACATGTAGGTCTACGTGTACGTCATAAAAACATATTCTAAGCAAAATTTTTGACATAAAAATCAAAACTTCACTGTTGTATTTGGATTTTTTTTTTCCACAAAGCAACCAGATTTTCCATTCGGGCAACCACTTACGAGAAAAATCAAACATTAAGATGTTGCCCGGTAGCCTAGGGCAACTACTATAAATAGTGTTGAGCATTGCCTATGGTCATGTGTCACCTATTGGGGTATAGTAAAAGGGTGGAGGCGTTACATTTTGGAGGGAACATTGTCACAGTTTTTTTTTGCATAGCATGAAAACAATGTACAGTCATGAGCTGTACAATGTACAGTCATGAGCTGTACAATGTCTCAAATTGTAGGTAATATATCAGGCTACATATCTGTGAAGTTTCAGCTTTGTCCTACTCATAGTTATAGTACAAAGTTAACTTGAGTGGTGTAACGAAGGAAGGGGAGGATCCTACGGTGGAGGATCCTACGGTGGAGGCACGTGTTAAAGCATAAGGAATTCCCATTTTTGTTACATTCTTGCTCTTTGTTGCATTATATATTTGTATCCAAACGGTCTTATAGGTTGAGAGATATATCAATCTCTTTGGAATTTATCTGGTTTTTATAAATGTGAAGTAGATTTTTCCAAGGGTTACTTAATCAATTAATTAATCAATTAAAACAAAATTAATGCACGCACGGCTCATAGACAATGCATAGCAGGAATCAAAATTGAAATATGCCATTTTATAACAATAATTGTGTTTTTTCATCCATTTTCTTTGCATGTACGTAGATAAACTATCAATTGGAAACATATCTCTTGTAATAAAATTTGTTTATGTTGTTATTCAAAAGTATAAGACAGGATTTCTGCCATTTTAATCTACTTTTTTTCTTCTTTTTTTTATACACTCTGTAGCCCGGTTAGAAGGAATAATTTTGCATTACAAGTTTATATTTTTCAGAAGCACAGGGTCTTATTAACACAGTCTAAGTTGATTTATTTCATTTAATATAAACAATAATAAATTACTCGCCATTGAAATTGTGAGCATTTTTAAACAATTTTCTTGTAACACCATGTACAGCTTTCATGACACACCCTTTACAGGCAAAAAAATATTTTAATCATCTTCCCTACCATCTGAGCTTTCAAGATATATATATACTTTTATACATGTTTGACTTGCCATTAAGATACTAGAGATGTTTGTTTGTGACAATGTACATTTCTACAAATGTTTTGACATGTAACGCATTTTGCACCCAATTCATTACATATGGCCCTATACTAATTTAAACTCAGACTCAACTTACAATTTACAGAAGTAAAACTATATAGGACTAAACTAGTACGAAGGATTCATGTTGTTATGCTCATTGTTGTGCTGTACTCTTTCTCTTTTCTACTTTTTCCCCCTTTTCTTTCTTTTCTTGTGATGTCTTAAGAAGTCCTGTTCCCCTATTGTACATAGCGTTTCTGCTTAACTGTTATGCCAAAACATTTTTGGATTATCCTACATACAGTGTAGCTAGTTTTGAATATGTGTACTCATATTTCATCATAATTACATCAATAGGGTCTATTATATCCGTCATGGTAAGAATCTTAATAGGTGATTGGTCTAAACCCCGTCATGTGACCAAAGGTAGTTCCAACCAACGTCATGAATTGTTGCAAAAATGCCACTAAATCCTGACATCTATGACGTCACAAGCCGGGAATTATTCCCTTGAGCCGTTGGATAGTACCCTGCGAATAGCCACGGCTCGATCAAACGATAGTGGCCTATCGAGTGATCGAAGCTAGCTGAGGAGCAAAGACCCCATTTTTCGTACACGTTACGTTGCTGAAACCGCCCCCCCCCCCCAGCCCTCGGCGGCTCCGTACGTAGCCCGATCGTGTGCTCGGCATGCCGTGATGTCATAAAGGTATCACCTCTGCGTGACGTATAGGTTTGTTTAGACGACTGTGCGCGTACCGGCGTACTACACGTACGCGCGTGACTCATCAAATTTTGTTTACATTTTGATCTCGCGTAGTAGCTAGATAGACGGGCCGGATTTCTGTCATGTTTGTTATTTGCCGGACGGAGAGTGCGTGCCTTAGGATCATGGCAGTGCAGTGACATGGATTATGGATAATTTTTACAAGTAATGTGTAAAGTAGTTTGGAGGATCTGATGATGATAGCAAGCCGAGGTTTTCGTCTCGTCTATTCATTCAGGGAGTTCATTGTAAATGGCGACAGCAATTAACGCTGTAGTGTTAGTTTGTCAGCGTTTGATCAGTGTTGTAGAAGTCTAACGTTAGTTACGCAGAACAGGGCCCCAAGAAGAAGAGACCCAGTGAGTAAACGCCCATTTATTATTCAAAATGTAGATCTAACGTTAGATCTAGACTAGATCTAACTTAAGTTAGGTCTATCTAGGTAGGTCTAGATCTAGGCCTAGGGCTTATAGACCTCTAACTGTTAGTCTAGATTCTAGATCATTCATAGATGCAGGGCAGGTCTAACGTTAGACCACCTCTATCTAACGTTAGTTAGCTTAGATATAACGACAAAACGTTAACGTTAGAACTTAGACCCTATCTGGAGTAGATATCGGCATCTAACGTTAGATTTCTAGATCTAGAGATCTAGAATCTTTTATTTCCGATGACGGATATAAACCAGTTATATACGGCCTTCAGAGGTTTTGGTGAAACTATAGTCCCCTCACTGATGCGAATGCGACTATTTTCCTTCGGGGCTGCGCCCCTCAGGAAAAATAGTCACATCTCTTGGCGTCAGTTCGGGTACTATAGTTCCAACCACCCCCTCTGGTGGCCGTATATAACTGTTCATTATAAATGTATCACTGCAAATTGTAGTTGAAGAGGGGATCCTAACCCCTACTAACTTTGCTTTTTACCAGGGTCTCCTTGTCTTTCTTACCTGTTTACAAGAACTGAACTTCATATTTCTTGCATACTTACATGTAGTTAGATCCAGCATACTGGTAAACCCACGCTAGCAGCAAAGCTATGTCGGGAATGTGGCAAAAATTTTGTGTGGAGACTGAATGCGTTCCAAACCACTTTTGCAAAAGTCGGCGAAAAATCGGGAGTGTTCTTTATTTTTTATTTTCATGATTTATTAAAAACCTATTCTATGATGAATATAAATAGGAATCTAAATGGAAATACAGGAGGGATTCAATTTAAAATCAATATCAAGATCTACTAGTCTAGGCCCTAGTAATAGTAGACATATGTCACTATCTATGTGATAAACTGATTTATAAAATAGCTCTGTGATTTTACGAATCGTGGTTGGTCAAAACGTGTCACAAGTGCATGCTAAATTTTCGATGCAAAGCACCGGTGTGATTTTGCGGCACAAAAAAAGTGATAACACATACATCCGGGTCTTTTCCGTGTCTTGTTTACTTTCTTGGATGATGATCGTGATGTAGATCTTGAGCTTCTTACCAAAAATTCCAAGGGATAATCCCTTGGAATTTTTTTGGTAAGTAACTCAAGATCTACTATCCTAGACTCTAGAGCTAGCAAGTAGCAGAATGTCGCAATTTTATAAAAGCGTTAACACACTTCCTTGTATTGTGCGATTAAACGTAAATGCAGTGATCGCTCGATGCTTCGGATGGGGCGCTGCGGCTCATTGCAGCGCGACCCCTATCCAAAGCTATCTCGCGGTGCACTGCATTCACCGCTAACGCACGCTCGGGCATGTGTTAATGCTATAGAGAATCTAATCTTGTCCTACATTTATTTTTATTGGCTAAGGATCAATAAATATTTAGCGTGATGTGTCAGGACCTGACATTTTGCTGACCCAACGATACAGATACAGATCTGTCTATCTATCTAGTCTCAGGTACATGTACTGACCATTCTATTCTAAGTTAATGTGTTCTGCATCTTACTGCGGCAGCCCGTACCGGGCGGTACATGTATTTGTGGCAGCGTCCCAGCGGGCGTCCGTCCCGGGGCTATTCTGCATGAAGCGATGTATTTGCACTGCACTCTGCAGCTCGAAGTGGATTCGAATTCATCCTCAGACTGTCTTTGCAGAATGCAGGGTTCGTTCAAATTAAAGTGTAATAATGAATGTGGTGGAGAAAAGATAGGGGAAATTCTCATCCCACCAGGTCACGTCGATAAACAACTGGCATGATCATGATGATTAACGTTTTAAAGCTGAGTTGGATCATATCGACTGGATCGATCACGTGCACATACGGTATCGTACATGTAGCGTGGATTTAAAAAAAAAAAATAATACGGTAAAAAAAAATAATAATAAAATAAAATCTAGAACTAGATCTACCGCGTACACACGGCAGCATTTTAACTTCCATTTTTGTTGGTAAAATAGCTAGATGTAGGCCTAGCAGAGTTATTTACACAAAAAAAAAAAAAAAATAAATAAATAAAAAAATAAAATAAATAAAAAAAAAAAAATAAATAAAAAAAAAATAAAGAAAAGAAAAAAAGAAAAAAATATTATAGGGCGGCATATGTCTTGTTAGAATGTGAAGAGAAGAATGCCAAATGGAATTCAGAATGAGATGTTATTGTTAAGATCCTAGCTATAGCCTAGAGGATGGTAATATAGGCCTATAATATTATTATTTTTTTTTTTTAAACAGTGGGTCCATGCAGGTTTGAAAAATAAAGTGAGCGCCGGCCCAATGGGGGGGGGGGTGGTGCCGACAAAATTTTTCGATTATCACGGTAGCGCCTACAGTCAATGAGTGGTTTTCAAATTGTAGAGGGGAGCTATACCTTCAAATTCATAGTTTCTCCAACCTTGATGAATGATGAGCAAAATAAATAAAACACATCTATGCGATTGCATGATTTTTGAAATCACACCACATCTCTTTTTATTTTACTTATAACAACTAGAGAGGGGGGGGGGGGCGTGTGCGTAGAAATGAATCTGTGAAAAATGTGACAGATTAAACATCCTAATGACCTAATAAGTAAATTGGATAGGGTGGGTGTGTTGAAAATGAACAAATCACTGTACAGGCGCGAATCCGGGACAGGGCGTGCCACCCCCCCCCCTCCGCCCAAAGAGGGGGATGTAGTGAGAGAGAGAGAGAGAGAGAGAAGAAAAAAAAAAGATGGCGAAACGGACCCTTCTGGATGGTCGAAGGCTGGAAAAATTATATAAATAACACTACCCCCTCCCCCGCCACCCGCTTATCGCAAGGCCAGCGTGATGGTGAAAAAAAAAAATGAGAGAAGAGGAGGGGACAAAATATATTGAGAAAAAAAAGTTTTTTCCCCGCTTCACCCTAGCTGGTAGAATTAAAAAAAGAACTCTGAAAGGGGGGGGGGGGGTAATAGCGGCAGGTAGTGGCTTCAAGCGCATTTATGTGCGGCGTGCGCATGTGGCTGAGCACCAGTCCATGGTATATCAACGGCCATGGTCAACCGGGGCCTACGCGGTGATCGATATATCAGAACTCTCCCTAGCCTTTTTATCAGAACACGATAAGCTGATTACTAACTTAGTAGGCCTGTACCATGATTTTGAAGGAAAGGATATGTAGACCTGCATGGTTATAACAATTTCAATAACATTTATTTAAGATATTTTGTTTTATTTGTGCCTATTTTCTTTTAAAATTAACTAAAAACAAATTGAATAAAGGTCATCATATATAGCGCTCTCTTCGTCTTTCTTCTTCTCTCCTGATCCTTTCCTCTCTCTCCCGATCTCTCTTGATCTCTCTCTTGCCGTTCAAAGAAAAATACTAGTACTAAAAACAACATCAACAACAACAATGACATCAAATTTAAAATCATTTATCTATCTAAAAATATAAAGATATTGATTATATAATATTTTATGCACAAAAATGAAACAAAAAGGATAAATTGAATAATTACATCTCCTTAGTTTTATCATAACTAAACCGGCAACAAAAGCTAGTCTACAACTATCAACACAAAATGAACAAAAAAATCTCATGAAATGAAATATGTACAGAAAATAATCCTTTTTTTTTATAGACCCTATTTATTATGGTGACAAATAATTACAAAGAAACAAAACTTGATTGTCTCAATTTTACAGAGCTGTAATAAAATACTTTCCAAGTCCACTGAAAGAAAAACGTCTGCGACTTCAAAACAACACATAACGAATTGTAGTCTTACAAAGCAAACAAGTTTAAACATTGGTAAGAATATAGTTCCCTTGTGAAGACCAAGATTCAAAGATTTCAGAATAAAATAAATAATTCTTACTAAAAGTTTCAAGGTTCGTCATTTGTCAATGATATCCAAGCCTCTTTAACGTCAATAGGAAAATAATTAGAACGGGGTCTGAATAACAAACTAACAGTTACAAGTAGGCCGATGGCGTGCGGATGACAAAATGCAGGGCAAAACTCAGTAGACTACTGTGTTATTCTGTCATCCGAGATGTTAATAGTGTTCAGTGAATTACTGTAGTAATTTGGCATCCCAGATGACTGATTACAGCATCTCACACAGTATCTACTGGGCTCATTTCAGTAACTTAATAGTACAGTACTCTACTGTGCAATTTACAAAATCGGGTGTCATATTACACCATCATTACATCTATAGGGTCTATTATAAATGTATCACTGCAAATTGTAGTTGAAGAGGGGACCCTAACCCCTACTAACTTTGCTTTTTACCAGGGACTCCTCGTCTTTCTTACCTGTTTACAAGAACTGAACTTCATATTTCTTCCATACTTACATGTAGAAGTTAGATCTAGCCTACTAGTAAACCCACGCTAGCAGCAAAGCTATGTTGGGACTGTGGCAACAATTTTATGTGGAGATTGAATGCGTTCCAAACCACTTTTGCAAAAGTCGGCGAAAAATCGGGAGTGTTCTTTATTTTTTATTTTCATGATAGTGGAATCAAATTTATTAAAAACCTATTCTATGATGAATATAAATAGGAATCTAAATGGAAATACAGGAGGTATTCGATTAAGAATCAACATCTTTTGCAAAAAAGTAGAAAAATCATTGGGAAAACCAAATGGACCAAGATGCAAAACCTGCCACCGCCACCCTTACAAATGTAGTCCCACTTTCATTACTAGATTTCAAGGTCAATACTTTGTATTGACAGTCTTAACATGACATGAGTGTGTAAACCTGATCATGAAGTTTAAATGTTAGGCCTAGATTAGCCCCGGGACGCTGCCACGAGCGTCCTGAAAGAAACCCTTCAAAATTTTTAAAGTGCGATATGGAATGGTTAAAAATACCGCTAAGAATTGGTAAAATATAGCAAAAATATAATTCATATAATGTCACTTACCTAAACAGACTAGATGCAAATCAGATATTCCTAAAAAATTGTGTGCACTTGAAGTAATCTTGTATTTTCTAGTTCATTTCAGAGTCTCCTCCGATCTCTGTCAAAATACTAGCGTGTAGAGCATATAGCTGCTGCCGTTGTCGTGCATGCGTGTTGCAAACTAATCACCGCGAATATGACTCATTTAACTACACTTTAACAGCAATTCTGATGCCATTTTTTTGCTTTATGATCATCATAAAAAATGAGGATAGACATCCGGCTAGTACATAAACTAATAAATGAAATAGGTTTGTCCATCTTTTATTCCATAATTTGGACATTCTTGTCTGGAAAAGGGAAGGCCCCTAATGTTTTGATGCTAATAACTCGCAGCCCGTACACTTTGTGTACAAGCTGCCGCAGTAAGGCCTACATGTAGAGCTACTAGTCTAGGCCCTAGTAATAGTAGACCTATGTCACTATCTATGTGATAAACTGATTTATAAAATACCTCTGTGATTTTACGCATCGTGGTTGGTCAAAACGCGTCACATGTGCATGCTGAATTTTCGATGCAAAGCACCGGTGTGCATTTTGCGGCGCAAAAAAAAGTGATAACGCATACATCCGGGTCTTTTCCGTGTCTTGTTTACTTTCTTGGATGATGATCGTGATGTAGATCTTGAGCTACTTACCAAAAATTGGAAAAATTGGAATTTTTGGGGTAAGTAACTGAAGATCTACTAGATCTAACTGTTAGAGCTAGCAGAATGTCGCAATTTTATAAAAAGCGATTAAACGTAAATGCAGTGATCGCTCGATGCTTCGGATGGGGCGCTGCTGCACACTCGCCTGCGGCTCGTTGCAGCGCGACCCCTATCCAAAGCTATCTCGCGGTGAACTGCATTCACCGCTAACGCACGCTCGGGCGTGTGTTAATGATATAGAGAATGTAATCTTGTCCTACTTTTATTTGTATAAAAAGAAAAGAAAAAGTGAAACTAAGGATCAATAAATATTTAGCGTGATGTGTCAGGACCTGACATTTTGCTGACCCAACGATGCAGATACAGATACAGATCTGTCTATCTATCTAGTCTAAGTTACATGTACTTACCATTATAAGTTAATGCGTTCTGCATCTTACTGCGGCAGCCCGTACCGGTACATGTACTATTCTGCATGAAGCGATGTATTTGCACTGCACTCTGCAGCTCGAAGTTGCTGATTGAAGTGGATTCGAATTCCTCCTCAGACTGTCTTTGCAGAATGCAGGGCTCGTTCAAATTAAAGTGTAATAATGAATGTGGTGGAGAAAAGATAGGGCAAATTCTCATCCCACCAGGTCACGTCGATAAACAACTGGCATGATCATGATGATTAACGTTAGATCTGGCTGGATCGATCACGTGCACATAGTACGTGTATCGTACGTGGATTAAAAAAAAATAATTATAATAAAAAAAAAATAATAATAATAAAATCTAGAACTAGATCTACCGGTACACAGAGCAGCATTTTAACTTCCATTTCTATGGTAAAATAGTTAGATGTAGGCCTAGGCAGAGTTATTGACACACAAGAAAAATATTTAAAAACAAATTAATAAAGAAAAAAAAATAATAATTATAGGGCCTAACGTTAGTACCAATAATAAAAAAATTATGTCCTGTTAGAATGTTGAAGAAAAGAATGCCTAAAGGAATTCAGAATGGGATGTATGTTAAGATCCTAGGCCTAATTTTTTTTTTAAATAAACAGTGGGTCCATCCCTGATAACAAAAACTGGTAAAAATAACGTCATATTTACGTCTTTTCCTTCCTTGCCTCACGTCTTTTTGACGTCAGAAATTGACGTCTTTATGACGACAACTTGCACCAACGCAAGACGTCTTTAGATGGTCATAAATTGACGTGATTATGACGTCTATTTTTGGTCGACAATGACGTCTTAATGACGTCTATATGACATATCCTGATAGCAAAAACTGGTAAAAATAACGTCATATTTACGTCTTCTTCTTCCTTGTTTCACGTCTCTTTGACGTCAGAAAATTACGTCTTTACGACGACAACTTGCACCAACGTAAGACGTCTTTAGATGGTCATAAATTGACGTGATTATGACGTCTTTTTTTTGTCGACAATGACGTCTTAACGACGTCTATATGACAAATCCTGATAGCAAAAAGTGGTAAAAATAACGTCATATTTACGTCTTTTTCTTCCTTGCCTCACGTCTTTTTGACGTCAGAAATTGACGTCTTTATGACGACAACTTGCACCAACGCAAGACGTCTTTAGATGGTCATAAATTGACGTGATTATGACGTCTATTTTTGGTCGACAATGACGTCTTAATGACGTCTATATGACATATCCTGATAGCAAAAACTGGTAAAAATAACGTCATATTTACGTCTTCTTCTTCCTTGTTTCACGTCTCTTTGACGTCAGAAATTTACGTCTTTACGACGACAACTTGCACCAACGTAAGACGTCTTTAGATGGTCGTAAATTGACGTGATTATGACGGTTTTTTTTTTTGGTTGACAATGACGTCTTAACGACGTCTGTATAACATACTTCTGACCAGTAACAGGACGTCATAATCATGTCATACCATCACGTGATCTAAAAGTCTTATTTTTTAATTAAATACAACGTCTATGAATTCTTTAAGACGTGATTAAGATTGATGACGTGATATTGTAGTATGATTATTGACGCCTTGGTCGCCAAATGACAAGAATCACAATTATGTTTATATACTATTGTGTTAGTTCAAATGATTTCGGCATAAGCAAGGTAGACAGCAGGACAAAGACTTTTCAAGAACAAAACACTCTCACATGTGCAAATAAAATGTAAAAAATGTAATACACATTTAAATTAGGAACTCATTTACAGTATTTAATACATACTAAAGGTTGCATAACTGTGCAAAATATCATATTTCAATGAACAAAAAAAAACAAAACAAAACAAAACCCTCCTTCATCCCCCCCCCCCCCCCCCCGAAAAGAAAAAAAAAATCCTTTGAAATAATGTTTTGGCATACATAAGTATTGAGTCAAAGGAATAAACAAGTCAAAGGAATAAACAAGTAAAAACAAAAAAATATCTGGTTTTTATGGCTTGAATTATCACGATGTAAATGTATAAATACTGATGTCCAAGAATTGTGGCTTTAAAGTGATACTGACTAAATACTAATGTCCACGAATTATGGCGTTCAAGTGTCAAAAGAAATACTTGACTCGAAATGAGCAAAACAAACCATTGAGACAGGTTTATGGCATAACCTGTATAAGTACATGTATGTATAAATCAAGATATAAACAAGAAAATACCTGGCTTAGTTACAATAATTTTATGATTTACATCTCACATTTGGATGAAAACATACATCCATTTGTACAAAATAAGTTTTTGATTGAAGTAATAAATCAGCTGACGATGGTGATATTTGTTGCTAACTTGTAGAATAGATATATAAAGACATAAAATATTGCTTATTATGTGTAATTAAAAAAATACAAGACCTAAAATACGAATAAAAAAAAAAATAGATAGTTTCACCAAATGTGTTCTACTCAATACAATAATGCTGTTCAAGTATCATACAAAACTGAATAAGGAAAGACAATACATATGGCTTAACCTGTATATGCATATAAACATATATATGAAAATGCAAAAGTAAAAAGATTTTGGCAAATAACATAGCTCAGTGCTTAAAAAAACAAAACAAAACAAAACAAACAAATAAAAGCACTTTATATTAATAATTATATATAATAAATAAAGGTTAAAAACATTAACAAATGAGCCAGTTGATATACAGAATGTCTCAGTAATATTATATACATATGGCTCATAAGAATGAGCAAATACAGTCCAATCCCATTGTAATGAGGTACTTGGGACAGAGCCAAATAACATGTGATCATGATACCTAATATGGAACACATAGCCACATAGACACACATGTGCGTGTTTGATATTGAACCAGGAAATTTGCTTTGTTAAAAAAGAAGTAATAAATACACAAGAAATAATGCCTTACATGTATTAACATAATGCTGAAAAGTACTGAAATAAACTTTGGTGTGGATGTACATGTACATATAATAATACTGTTGGTTAAATATGGCAAGGTATCATGAAAAATAGCAAAGTAAAAATCAGCCAAAGATACTTGTACATTCCACTCCTGTTATAATGAACTGCTCGAGACCAAGCCAAATGCACATATACTCCTGTGTACATTTTTGTCATTCAGACTAGAATAGCCTCATCAAACGGAGCCACATTGTGTTTGTGCTTGTAATAGTCGGAGTATACTGTATCATATTAACTATTGACAGACATACAATAAATAATAGCTTCAGTATGCATTATGAGCCAAGGTAAACAATATGACAAGCAAGACAAAAAAAAAATAATAAAAAAATCTGAAGACACTGGGAGTTTAATAAAACAAAATCAATAATTCCTGTACATCCACACTTAATGTTCATTGAAGTACATGACCATTGATTTTGAAAATGGAGAACACTAAGCTGGAATTATACTCGATCCATTTTTTCAACAAAAAAAAATAAATGAAGTGATGTATTGGTTGATCAATTTTGATCGACACGCGAAAGGAATAACCACTCTGTCGCCCCGAAATAGGCATTGATCAATCACAAATAACTCATTGCGAATTAAGTAGAATGAATTCATGTCATTATCTGTATGCATTCTTTGACCAACCATTGAGAACATACATGTATGAAATCACATGCTGTAGCGTTGAATCACTTTCGGTTGCCTGGTAAAGCTCAGATTTTGTGACTGAAGCATTTGCGAAAACTGCATTAATACTCTGAATAATGACTTCGTCGTCATAATCCACGATCTCCTCAATATATGAACATGGTATAAAGTGCGTCGGCAGCGGTACTGTATGTACTCTACAGTGTAGTTGAACCTCATCATACGTGTTGCCCATTCTGCGATTCGCATAGTCTGGCGTCCAGATCCTCTTCACGACAACACGGTTGTAAAAGACTGACGATTGGTACGTAACACATAATGTCATCCCTGATGTATTGGAACCATTTCTCACAGGCCCAGCAGTACGAAAGAGCCTCTTTCTCACCAACTGAGTAGATTCACTCAGTACTGCTAAGAGAATGCGATGCGAACGCGACCAGAAATTTGCCTCCATCTTTCACCTGAAGTAGAACTATGACCGGCCTGTATGCTGACGTGTCTGTAGTAACGATTACTGGAAGATTATCCAATCCTTAATGTCGATGAACGCTTTGTCTGCTTCAGGAGTCCAAACGAAGGGAACAACTTTGCGTCTCAATGCTCGAAGTGGTGCGGTCACAGTAGAGGTTTGGCAGAAATTTGGAGTAGTACGAAGCCAAACCCAAGAATGAGTGTAGTGAAGGAACATTTGTAGGCACTGATGCATTGCGAATCGCATCCACAGTTAAATCTCGACATCATGAGATACATGTAGAGTTAGCTTGTAATGCTGTAGTCCCCACTGTATGACACCTTTGTGTACTAGTGTATTGGCATGTTCTCTTACAGTGGCAAATCCAGGCAGTGTGTGTGTGTGTGTGTGTGTGGGAAGGGGGGGGGGTACCTGTCTGCTCTTCAAATGATAGTCTGCACTGAGAAAGAACAAAAAAATAAATAAATAGACAAATAAATTGGATAGTTTTTCATTGTATTGTTTTCTAATTCTACCCTTATGATTTCTTTCAAATTATTTCAATCATTTGCTCTTTACCTATCAAATGAACTGTTTACTTCTGAAAAATAGCACTTCTACATGTAGTTTAATTCTATTTGAATAAAATGTGAAAACCTACCTGTCTACGTGACCAATAAATGCGACTTTGCAAGTGAGTGTCTTGTATCCTAAACATGCTTCGTAAATTCACAAATTTACTTCATATACCGAAATGTCCTTCTTTAGAACTTCAATCATTAAATAATGTGCAGACTCTATTAACACAGGGAACTTTAAATGTAAACATTTGTTGAGGCATTTTTACCAGTCATTAAACTACATTTTTGTTACACTCATTAAATACCAAAGTGTGTCTTGAATGACCCGATCACATGCAGTAAATACTAGGCCTACAAATAACAATAATAAATAATATATTTCACTCACACTTGTTGATTTGTGGCCAAGAAACAATTGCACATGTAGCTACATCTGGTGGAGATATTTCTTCCTTTCTACCAGAAGACTGTGAAGGTCA
>CALNVZ010000711.1:491995-514213 GCA_940671915.1 Paracentrotus lividus
GGCTCCACAACCGGAGACAAGGTCCCCCCAGGAACATCATCCCTGGAGGACAGGTTCCCCACCCAAGGACGAGTCCCCACGGAGGAACAGCTTCCCCCGAGGGAACACAACTCACCACAGAAGGAAAACTTCCCTGGACAACTCCCCCTGAAGGACAACTCCCCCTTGAGGACACAACACACCCTGAGACAGACTCCCCGGAGGACAACTCTCCCGCCCAGACAACTCCCTGGAGGACTCTCGCCGGAAAGAGTCCCCCAAGGAACAACTCCCACCGGATGACATCTCCCCTAACTTTAAATGCTTTATAACTATTAGATTTTATGCCAACCCCTTGTTTTTTCTTCTGTTACAATTATTACATATTACTTTTCGCATGGAGTATACCCTTCCTGTAATGACAAGCGAGATGGGAATGGTTGTTTTAAATGCTAACATCCATTGGAACCACCACCCCTCTCAATCTATGATGGCCAGTACTGTGAATGGCTACTTCCTTCCCTCAAAAGTTTGTTTAAGGTTGCAGATTCAGAGGACCCCAAACGAAATGTGACCCTCAGAAAAAAGGAAAATTTAATGAAATGCAAGAAATGAAAAGAATGTTGAAAAAAGGAAGATGCTAAATGGGGAACTTAAATATAGAAGTCCAAGAGTACAAAAGAGCACGAAGGGCGAGTTGGCCTACATATCTTTATAGTCCGTCTTCAGCAAGGGGAGGGGGGCGGCGGGGTTTTGAGCCACGATATAAGCTTAATTAATAATTAATCACACCCGAAGCAAATAAGAATGAGCGCAAAGTTTTTAAACGAGACACAATTTTTATTTGTCAAAAAAAATACACAAACATCCAATTCCAACATCATAACTTGTTTGATTCATTTTTCAAGGAATATGTAATACAATCTATTGTCATTGGTTTAAGATTTACAGACAATACTGAATGGTGTGTGTTTCATAAGTATGCACTTGCACAGCTTTGCATTTATGCCGTGTCCATCGCTATCAAAGAGGGTGTTATTGAAACTAGTGTTGGTATGAAAATTCTTCCAGATAGTAGATGAAATTAAAACATCATTCGTATATCAACCAATTTTTCAGTATTTCCGTCAACATATCCGATAAAAACATTTATAATTCTAAACACATTCTGCAAACAAGCCAAAACGACAAAACAAACCCTTGTAATCAAATTATGCACATGTATTTTTGTCGGTATAATGAAGAGGTGTGAATATAAATTTCCACTTGACGATTCGCGCCTTGAAAAATCTTTTTTCTTTTCTTTTTTCTGTTTTTTTTTTATTTTTTTTTTTTTTATGGGGGGATGCGGGGCAGCTGTCCTCCGGGGGTGTTGTCCTCCGGGGGAGTTGTCCTCCGGGGGAGTTGTCCTCCGGGGGAGCTGTCCTCCAGGAGTTGTCCGCGGGGGAGTTGTCCTCCGGGGGAGATGTCCTGATACGCTATTTCACAGATGAACATGCTACAAGAATTAGTTGAATACTACAATTTCTTACCTTACAAGAGGTGACATACTGAAGTTGAGTGATTTTTACCAGTATTTTGCACTGTCCTCCAACTGCCACTGCCACGAAATTCAAATCTAGTGTGCACACATATATGCACTGCGCATTCGCAAGCCTTGTGCATACTGTGTATGTAGTCTGTTATATTCAGACCAATTAATGGCAGTGTTGTGGTTGGGGTTTAGTTATCCCATCAATCAACCCCTAACAAAGAATTAAAAATATTGAGTATGGCGGGGTGCTAATATATCAAAAGTATTTACCGAAATGTATCCCCATAGGACCCTATAGTGTTGCTAAACATGATTGTAGATTAATAGTTGCTGTTGATTGATTTATTTATTTTATTTATTTATTATTATTCTTTTTTTGGAGGGGGAGTAGGCGGGAGAGTGCTTAAATGAAATATATTGCCCCTATATGGAGTTCAAAGCAATATGTCATCCTACAGCCCTCTTATAGCAACTTGCTTATAGTATACTGAAGGCTATTTATGATGGGGCTCTCCCCCGCCCCCCCCCCCCAGACCAAAAAAATAAAATAAAATAAATGAACAAATAAAAGGAAAAAAAATGCAAAAATCTATGAAATATGCGCAGGAAGAGGGGTGAGTAATTTTATTTATTTATTTATTTTATTTTATTTTTATTTTATTTTATTTTATTTTTTTTTGGGGGGGGGGGGTACTGATACAATTAAATACTTTTTATGTTTGATGGGGTTCATAATTATCCTGCGGCACCTCAGCTTTTGGTGAATATCATTTGGGTCCAAAAATAAGGTCCCAAATATAAATATATTTTTTGATATCTCCTTTTCATTGGGGGAGGGGGCGCTCAGGCATATATGTAATTGGGCTTCCTCTTCGCCTGTTTGCTTTATTAATCAATGGGTCTTAATGGAAGCAAAGTGGCCGGAGGCAAATCACCACTTGTTTTACTGGTGTCAAATGGTCTAGTGATTGGTTCAACGGGTCATAATTACGTTATCTGGTCATATAAATTGTAAATTAGCTCGTCGTAGATTGGTCAATAAATGACGTCAAAATCACGTCATAATGTGGTCATATCAAATTGCAAATTTACTCGTCGAGGAATTGCGTCAATAAATGACTAACTAGATTACGTCATAACTGGTCATACAAAAATTTCAAATTTACTCGCTCGTAGATTGGTCAATAAGTGTGATGTCATATTTACGTCATAATCTGGTCATTATAAATTTCAACATACACTTGTCGTTGAAATGGTTAAAATGACGTCAAAAAGACGTCGTGCATACGACGTTTGTCAGTTTACGACCAGTTTTTCCAGATTTACGACCAATTTTATGACGTCATTTATGACCAGTGTCTGCTATCAGGGATGCAGGGTTTGAAAATAAGTGAGCGCCGGGCCCAATAAGGGGGGGGGGGGGGGTGGTGCCGACAAATGTTTCGATTTCACGTAGGGCCTACAGTCAATGAGTGGTTTCAAATGTAGAGTAGGAGCGTACTACCTTTAAAAGTTTATAATTCTCCAGCCTTGATGATGATGAGCCAAAAGAAATATAAAACACATCTTTGCGATCGCCATGATTTTGAAATCAAACTACATCTCTTTTTAAATTTACTTTATTTAAATAACAACTAGAGAGGGGGGGGGGGGGGTGGGTGTAGTAAATGAATCTGTGAAAATGTGACAGATTAACCCGTGAGAGCAGGGAACCGGGTATACCCGGGTCCCGTCTAACACACTCATAGACGGAACCGGGTATACTCGGTTCCTAGTGATCACACTCTTTCACCAAATATACCCCCTAAAATATCACCTTTTGCCACTACTTTGTTGAATTTTTTGCTATACGCAGTAGCTAATTTATGGAAGAGCGATATGTTCTAGTGAAAACATGTCATAACTATTTGATATATTTAATAAATAAGCTTTTTAAATAGATATATTCTCAGGCACTCAAGAAGAATTGCCGTCAACGCAGTGTATATAAGGTTACCATCAGCAATTTTTAGCTTTTCTGCGTTTACTGATCCTCCTTTGTACTTCTTTTATTGTTAGCACATGACAATTCAATGGATCAGCAGCAAGGTGTGAAAGCGATTTTCTAACATTGGCGCGCACACACAAAACCCGGAGTGTATCTGGAATATAAAGAAGTATCGATCGGTGGCTGTAATTAGCCAGCGCTTTCCAGTGGCTTAGCTGAGAAGAAAACTATTCTTTAAAATTAGAGAACGGTCGATATCTAAACTAAATGACTAACAACATCAAACCCCCAATTAGTACCTCAAAAGAAGAGGATATACGGCTTAGTTTGAGTTTGGAAGAAATGAAAAGAAAAGCATAAAGAGAGAGTGTGTTCAAGAATCAACGGGCATAGTCTGTGTGTAACTGAGTGGAACGTAGTAAATACTTCTTACGATCTGTTTACGAACTTCATGGACTAGCTCGGTCGGATTTCCAAAAAAGTGTTCAAAAAAATCGGGCGCCCATCTCGTCCTAAAATTTAACGGGTGGCAACGTACCTGAAACGAGATGGACGTACTACAAACGAAATTGCCTACTTAAATCGTTCTAAGATGTGCTAGGACGTCATACAAACGAGCATTGTATATTAATTATTCAAGTTCTAAAATTAAACGTAGTGACAACGTTCCTTAAACGCGGTAGGACTTACTCTGAACGAGAAGGACGTACTACAGAACATACGTTTCAATTTTTAAACAGAACGGCATGTCATAATTCCCGTCACACTGAGAGCTAGTTCTCACTGCGTTCAGGTAGTTCTTGGTGAACGGGCTCATCTGTTTACACACGAGACTGAACGTAGTGCAGACCTTTTAGAATCTAGTACAGACCGTTACAATCTGTTTACGAACTTGGCGAACGGGCCCCGAACGGAGAGAACGGAAAGGCATTCCGATTTTTTTGAACATGTTCAAAAAAATCGTACTGGCTTCAAGTTCTAAAATTAAACGTAGTGACAACGTTCCTATAAACGGGTGGACTTACTCTGAACGAGAAGGACGTACTACGAACGTGGTACCTAACTTTTATCATGCTGCGCATAGGCACTTTTAGTGCGTTTTGGACGTGCTACGAACGGTATAGAGTGAACGAGCAGTTTAGTCGTTCTGAACTGGATAACACAACGTATTGCGGACGCGATAAAGACTGAATTGACGTAACGAGAACTATTTATGAACTGCCTAGCATCGTATTCAAGAAAATTATTTTTCAAAGTTATAAGTTCCAATCCGACCAAAGCCCGTTCAGCATTTTTTTAAAACGGGCAAAAACGGGCAAGAGAACGTTATAGAACGACCTCAGTGTGACGGCCCCCTACTAAAACACATAGGTTCATCTTAGGCCATGGTATAAGAAATTCAATACATTCAATAAAAGATCTTTTGAATAAGGATAACACTAAAAAAAAACACCCTTTATTTGCTCGTCTCCATACTCATATAAAGTGTGAAACATTTTCTTTCAGGCCAAGACAAGATAGGCCTATTCAGATTACAAACCGGTGGAATGCTTTCTTGTTCACAAATTATATATCTTTTCTATGTAGTAATATCGAGTTTGACTCGATGTAGAGTATTCAATCGTGTAGTGATAGGGGCAATTGAGAACTAAGGACACCGAAACATTATCGAAAAAATATATATTTATTTAACAAAAATCAAGCTTCACTTCTAAGGTCCATTACCAGCGTGTGACAGGCTAGAGATGAGCGATTTTACCAGACGCCCGCGCGCGCGGACAGGGTCCTCTCTTTTTTTAATCTCGTCTCGGGGGTAATGACATCAGGCCAACAATTCTCGTTCGTCAACGGGTTAAACATCCTAATAATGTAATAATTATTGGATAGGGTGTGGTTGAAAATGAACAAATCACTGTACAGGCGCGAATCCACGGGGCCGGGCGTCCACACCCCGCCCCCCTCTGCCCCAAGAGGGAGAGAAGAGAGAAAAAGGATGGCAAAACGGACTTCTTGATGGTCGAAGGCTGAAAAAAAAAATCTAAAAACTTCCCCCCCTCCCCCGCCACCCGCTTATCGCAAGGCCAGCGTGATGTGTGAATAAAAAAATGAGAAGGGAGGGGGACAAAATATACTAAGAAAAAACAAACAGTTTTTTTCCCCGCTTGACCCTAGCTGGTAAGAATTAAAAAGAACTCTGAACAGGGGTGGGGGGGGGGGGGTAGGTAAATAGGCGGCAGGTTAGTGCGTTCAAGCGCATTTATGTGCGGCGGCATGTGGCTGCATGTGGAGCTGAAGCACCAGTCCATGTCGTTATATCAAGACAGAACACAATAAGTCAAACAAAGACCTACGACAGTGATCAATATAAAATATCAGCAACATCTCCCTAGCCTTTTTATCAGAACACGATATCGAAAAGCTGATTACTAACTTAGTAGGCCTGTACCATGATTTTGAAGGAAAGGATATATAGACCTACATAGTATAACAATTTCAATAACATTTATTTAAGATATTTTGTTTTATTTGTGCCTATTTTATTTTAAAATTAACTAAAAACAAATTGAATAAGAGTCATCATATATAGCGCTCTCTTCGTCTTTCTTTCTCTCTCCTGATCCTTTCCTCTCTCTCCCTCGATCTCTCTTGATCTCTCTCTTGCCGTTCAAAGAAAAATACTAGTACTAAAAACAACATCAACAACAACAATGACATCAAATTTAAAATCATTTATCTATATAAAAATATAAAGATATTGATTATATAATATTTTATGCACAAAAATGAAACAAAAAGGATATATTGAATAATTCCATCTCCTTATTTTTTAACATAACTAAACCGGCAACAAAAGCTAGTCTACAACTATTAACACCAAATGAACAAAAAAAATCTCATGAAATGAAATATGTACAGAAAATAATCTTTTTTTTATATATAGACCCTATTTATTATGGTGACAAATAATTACAAAGAAACAAAACTTTTGATTGTCTCAATTCTTTAGAGCTGTATAAATACTTTCCAAGTCCACTGAAAGAAAAACGTCTGCGACTTCAAAACAACACATAACGAAATGTAGTCTTACAAAGCAAACAAGATTAAACATTGGTAAGAATATAGTTCCCCTGTGAAGACCAAGATTCAAAGATTTCAAAATAAAATAAATAATTCTTACTGAAAGTATCAAGGTTCGTCATTTGTCAATGATATCCAAGCCTCTTTAACGTCAATAGGAAAATAATTAGAACGGGGTCTGAATAACAAACTAACAGTTACAAGTAGGCCTATGGAGCGGATGATGACAGAATGCAGGGCTATACTCAGGAGACTACTGTGTTATTAATTTGGCATCCCAGATGACAGATTACAGCAGTACCGAGCTTGAAATGGTCGATTTTGTTATCCATTTTATTTCAGTAGACATATTTGGTGAAGGTTTGAAAATATCTATACATGACCACAAATTTTGTGGTAAAAAAATACCTTATTTGAATTCATACTCACATTGAATCAAATCTTTGAAGTTTTTCCTTGAATTGGTGACACCTGCAAATGTTTCACATGAAGTAATCAACTAATAATGAAGAAAAATAAGGAAAATACAGGAGTCCATCCACGCATATTTCTCTGTGCGTGCGCTATCTTCGCCACAGAGTTAAATACGTCTTCGCACAGTAAAATGATGTCATAGAAAATGGCAGCAATGGCACCAACACTATGAGAAGAGACAAGGCCAACGGAAAATTCATTTTGGTAGGCCCTAAGTCAAAAAGCTCTTAGACTATATAATTCAGTTTCATAACGACCGTGTCGTGAAATATCATACATGCAGTTGAGTTACATTTTAACATTAGATTCATCATATTGACCAGTATTGACCGGATCACTGGTTGTTTCACTGTAAATTGGGGTGGTGAAAGTACAGCCCCGTCGCCTTTGGCAACGGGGCTGTGTAGTGAATTGCGGGAGACTCACACAGATTGTGTGAGAGTTGGCAGCCCTGCATAGGTCTGTTTGGCTTAATCTTTAGATGGTCTAGATCTAGATGAAAAACCAGGCTTTATTTTGTTAAGTGAATTGTCCGGACAACTAACCCCAATCATAATTGACGAGTCAGTAGACATATTTGGTGAAGGTTTGAAAATATCTAAATATATATAGATCTACATGTAGATACATGACCACAAAGTTCGTGGTCAAATATGGGAGTGGTGTGGTCGAGTGGATAAGTCAGCGGACTTACGATAACAAGGTACGCGGTTCGAATCCCGTCCATACCACTAGCATCCTTCGGCAAGGTGTCAACCTGCAAATTTGCCGTACTTGACCCAAGTGAGATGAATGGGTACCGGTATGAAGCAATTCCTTGAATGCTGTGAGCACCTTTCGGGGTAGCCTAGCTAAGCCGGGTAATAATTAGTTAACACTATAAGCACTTAGAAACACCAAGGTGGATATATGTATAAAGTGCTATATAAATGTAACTATTATTTGAATTCATACTCACATTGAATCAAATCTTTAAAGTTTTTCCTTGAATTGGTGACATCTGCAAATGTTTCACATGAAGTAGGCCTAATCAACTAATAATGAAGAAAAATACAGGAAATTTGAGTCCATCCCCGTACATTTCTCAGTGCGTGCGCTGTTCAATTAGGTCTACATGTACGCCACAGAGTTAAATACGTCTTTGCACAGTAAAATGACGTCATAGAAAAATGGCAGCGTTGGCACCAACACTATGAGAAGAGACAAGGCCAACGGAAAATTCATTTTGGTAAGTCAAAAAGCTCTTGTAACTTGTTATAATTCAGTTTTATAACTGCCGTATCGTGAAATATCCTACATGTACATGCGGTTGAATTACATTTTAACATTAGATTTATCATATTGACCAGTAGATCTATAATCATCGGATCGCTGGTTGTTTCACTGTAAATGGGGGTGGTGGAAGTATACGGTATTAAACTATACACAGCCCCGGGGCTGTACTTCTACTACCCCCATTTACAGTGAAATAACCAGCGATGATGAGCGATCAGGTGATTATACTGGTCAATATGATGAATCTTTTTCAAATGTACATGTAATTCAACAACATGTATGATATTTCAAGATACGGCCGTTGTAAAACTGAATTATATATTAAAAAGAGCTTTTTGACTTACCAAAATGAATTTTCCGTTGGCCTTGTCTCTTCTCATAGTGTTAGTGCCATCGCTGCCATTTTCTATGACGTCATTTTACTGTGCGAAGACGTATTTAACTCTGTAGCGAAGATAGCGCACGCACAGAGAAATATGCGTGGATGGACTCCTGTATTTTCCTTATTTTTCTTTATTATTAGTTGATTACTTCATGTGAAACATTTGCAGATCTATGTCACCAATTCGAGGAAAAAATTCAAAGATTTGATTCAATGTATGAATCCAAATAAGGTATTTTTGACTACGAAATGTGTGGTCATTTAGAGGTCTATACTATAATAGATATTTTCAAAACTTCACCAAATATGTCTAGAAATCTACCAACTCGTCAGTTCCCGTCGCTTTGCGATGGGGGCTGGTCGGTTTAGTGAAAGTAGACTACAGCACGTGTATGGACTCTAGTTAATCTAACGTTAGAAGATCTACATTGTCATTTGCATGAGAGTGAGCGAAAATAGAGGACAATCAACGGTTCTCAAGCCGATGCCCTCCCGACCCGGCGGGGGAATACAACTAGCATTAGCAAAGCCAATGACTAGATCTAACGTTAGCGCCGTAGAGGAAGCCGAAGCGGCGAAGGCGAAGCCCTGTTGCCTTGGTTAATATTTAGACGATACACATAGAAATTTTTTACTCCATAATTAAATTAATTTATGCACGACGCTCGAATGATCACGTTAGCATATGAAAAACACTAACATTGTGCCTTCCAATGAACAAATAGTCACGATGAAATTTAGATTCGTCATTATTTTTTTTGTAAGTCCCCATTTTTTCATACGTTTTCAACTTTTAAGCGAGCTCCGACAGTGGATTCGCTGCAGTTCTAGATCTAGATATTTCTCTTCTTTATTATTAAAAGTATTGAAAGATTGGGTCTCCGCTTGAACTTTTTTGAAGTCGAGTCTAGCAGTTTTTCTTGCGAAAATGGGTCCGCTTTGGTTATGATTGACAGCGCGCAAGACAAAAGCGGTCTTTATCGGGAACAGCTGAATCGCATTGTTCAGGTAGGCCGTATGGCCAACGCACTTCAGTCATCGCAACCAGGAGGCTGAGCTTCACGCGATAGCTAATCAGAGCGCCCAACAATCAAAATGCATTGTTCTCTAGCTCTGTAAGAACGAACTTGTAAAAAGGTAGATCTATTTTTAACTTGTTTCGTGGGCCAATTAGGCCGAGAATGGCACCAGAGCCAGAAGCTCTTTCTTACTATTACGAAGCCAGTGCTACGGGGGGATTGGGCACGTTGGAACCCCAAATGATGAGCGGGGAATTTCTCGACGAAAAATGCATTAAATTGACACCAAATAAACCGTTTTCAATATACTAACCACATTATATGATCAATGAATTTATATTCAAATAAACCGAAATACTTTTATACCTCAATTATCAAGGTTTTCCGGCCAAAATCGATGACAATTTAGTAGTAAATTCTGTAAATTCTGGAATGGGACCTCGCACATCAAGTACTCAGCTACGTACGTACGGTACGCACAGTACGTACGTAGATATACGGTACGGGTATGCAGCCGGGCTGTATAGCGCGCGCGCGGCGGATGACAAATTGTGACGGTGCTGTACTGTACTATTCTATCATCCTAGATTATTTTATTTACACAGTTACTCTCTGTACTACTTTATCATCCCAGATGCCAGATGACAGAATCCACAACAGTACCTACTGTGCCTTTTTCAGTAACTTAGTACAGTAGTGTACTGTAACTATTTTGAAAAACAGGTGAGCAGAATGTCGCAATTTCATAAAAGCGTTAACACACTTCCCTGTATTGTGCGATTAAACGTAAATGTCGTGATCACTCGATGCTTCGGATGGGACGCTGCTGCACACTCGCCTGCGGCTTGTTGCAGCGCGACCCCTATCCAAAGCTATCTCGCGGTGCACTGCATTCACCGCTAACGCACGCTCGGGCGTGTGTTAATGCTATAGAGAATCTAATCTTGTCCTACATTTATTTGTATAAAAAGAAAAGAAAAAGTGAAACTAAGGATCAATAAATATTTAGCGTGATGTGTCAGGACCTGAGTGACATTTTGCTGACCCAACGATGCAGATACAGATCAGATCTGTCTATCTATCTAGTCTAAGTTACATGTTGATCTAGATCTACTTACCATTATAAGTTAATGTGTTCTGCATCTTACTGCGGCAGCCCGTACCGGTACATGTATTTGTGGCAGCGTCCCAGCGGGCGTCCGTCCCGGGGCTATTCTGCACGAAGCGATGTATTTGCACTGCATGCACTCTGCAGCTAGCTCGAAGTTGCTGATTGAAGTGGATTCGAATTCCTCCTCAGACTGTCTTTGCAGAATGCAGGGCTCGTTCAAATTAAAGTGTAATAATGAATGTGGTGGAGAAAAGATAGGGCAAATTCTCATCCCACCAGGTCACGTCGATAAACAACTGGCATGATCATGATGCATTAGAGCTGAGTTGCATCATATCTATCTGGCTGGATCGATCATATGCACATACCGGTACCGGTATCGTATAGCGTGGATTTAAAAAAAAATATATAATAAAAAAAATAAAATAAAAAATTAATTAAAGCTAGAACTAGATCTACCAGTACACACGGCAGCATTTAAATTTCCATTTCTATGGTAAAATAGCTAGATGTAGGCCTAGGCAGAGTTATTGACACACACACCAAAAAAAAAACAGAAAAAAAAAATAGATCTAAATAAAAAAAATAAATAAAAGAAGAAAAAAAATTAATAATTATAGGGCCTAGTACCAATAATAAAAAAATTATGTCTTGTTAGAATGTTGAAGAGAAGAAGGCCAAATGGAATTCAAAATGGGATGTATGTTAAGATCCTAGGCTATAGGCCTAGGGGATGGTAATATAGGCCTAATTATTTTTTTTAATAAACAGTGGGTCCATGCAGGGTTTGAAAATAAAGTGAGCGCCGGGCCCAATAAGGGGGGAGGGGGGGGGGGGGGGGGGGGGGGGTTGGTGCCGACAAAATGTTTGGACTTCACGTAGGCGCATTCAGTCAATGAGTGGTTTTCAAATTGTAGAGGGGAGCTATACCTTAAAAGTTCATAATTCTCCAACCTTGATGATGATGAGCCAAAAGAATTAAATAAAACTTGCGATTGCATGATTTTGAAATCACACCACATCTCTTTTTTAATTTGCTTTATTTAAATAACAACTAGAGAGGGGGGGTGGGCGTAGAAAATGAATCTGTGAAAATGTGACAGATTAAACATCCTAATAGACCTAATAAGTAAATTGGATAGGGATTGGGTTGAAAATGAACAAATCACTGTACAGGCGCGAATCCAGGGACCGCGGGCGTGCCACCCCCCCTCGCCCCAATAGGGGGGGGGAGAGAGAGAGAAAAGGATGGCGAAAGGACTTCTAGATGGTCGAAGGCTGAAAAAATACACCCCCTCCCCCGCCACCGTCGCTTATCGCAAGGCCAGCGTGATGTGAACAAAGAAAATGAGAAGAAGGGAGGGGGACAAAATATACTAAGAAAAAAAAAAACAACAGTTTTCCCCCGCTTGACCCTAGCTGGTAAGAATTAAAAAAGAATCTGAACAGGGAGGGGGGGGGCGGGGTAATGGCGGCAGGTAGTGGCTTCAAGCGCATTTATGTACCGCGTGCGCATGTGGCTGAGCACCCGTCCATGGAGGATCAACGGCCATAAACTCTCCCTAGCCTTTTTATCTAGAACACATACTCGTAAAAGCTGATTACTAACTTAGTAGGCCTGTACCATGATTTTGAAGGAAAGGATATGTAGACCTGCATAGTATAACAATTTTAATAACATTTATTTAAGATATTTTGTTTTATTTGTGCCTATTTTATTTTTAAATTAACTAAAAACAAATTGAATAAATGTCATCATATATAGCGCTCTCTCTTCGTCTTTCTTTCTCTCTCCTGATCCTTTCCTCTCTCTCCCTCGATCTCTCTTGATCTCTCTCTTGCCGTTCAAAGAAAAATACTAGTACTAAAAACAACATCAACAACAACAATGACATCAAATTTAAAATCATTTATCTATATAAAAATAAAAAGATAATGATTATATAATATTTCATGCACAAAAATGAAACAAAAAGGATAAATTGAATAATTCAATCTCCTTAGTTTTAACTAAACCGGCAACAAAAGCTAGTCTACAATTATCAACACCAAATGAACAAAAAAAATCACATGAAATGAAATATGTACATAAAATAATCTCTTTTTTTATAGACCCTATTTATTATGGTGACAAATAATTACAAAGAAACAAAACTTTTGATTGTCTCAATTTTACAGAGCTGTAATAAAATACTTTCCACGTCCACTGAAAGAAAAACGTCTGCGACTTCAAAACAACACATAACGAATTGTAGTCTTACAAAGCAAACAAGTTTAAACATTAGTAAGAATATAGTTCCCCTGTGAAGACCAAGATTCAAAGATTTCAAAATAAAATAAATAATTCTTACTGAAAGTATCAAGGTTCGTCATTTGTCAATGATATCCAAGCCTCTTTAACGTCAATAGGAAAATAATTAGAACGGGGTCTGAATAACAAACTAACAGTTACAAGTAGGCCGGTGGCGTGCGGATGACAAAATGCAGGGCGAAACTCAGTAGACTACTGTGTTATTCTGTCATCCGAGATGTCAGTAGTGTTCAGTGAATTACTGTAGTAATCTGGCATCCCAGATGACAGATTACAGCATCTAACACAGTATCTACTGGGCTCATTTCAGTAACTTAGTACAGTACTCTACTGTACCAATTACAAAATCGGGTGACGAAATAGGGTTCGTTATTCCGAAGGTTCGTCACTCCGAAAACGAAATAAGGTTCGTTATTCCGAAAATAAAATGATTTTTATTAGACCGAAACTGAAATAATCTGTGGCGAAGCCGGGAAAACTGGGGAGGCAGACGTGGTGGAGGGGGAAGGGTATCACCATTACTGTTCGATTGTTATGAGGGTGGAAAGGGGTTGATATATCGTTATCAGGGGCGTTACGTACGAATATTTTTTTTTTCAAAAGGGTGATCATAGCCTTATGGGACTAGTTCAATCAAGAACGTGCCAGACCTGTAAATCGCTTGGGAGTATTGATGCATTTTGAAATTGTTTGTCCAAGTTCAAAATTTCTACATAAAGTCTTATTCTTGATTAAATATCGCTCTGCGGGGGGGATGGGGACTTGTTTGGACCAGAATATGAGCGATTAATAGAAAAAAGGGGGCGACAATTCCTCTTTTTGGCTGGGGAGGCGGAGCAAAACTGCGTCTCAGCCAGCATAGCCATCAATGCAAGACAAGGCCCAACATGGGTATCACCCCCTCTCCTCCAATGACAGCCTATTCTATGTAAGTTGGATGGACATGGAGGATGAGTATTAATGTTGATTATTATAGTTATGGAGGATAAACTCCATATTGTTTTAAACCTTGACAGATCTGACATTTTGTTTTTATTTATATCAGGTCAATTAGGGATTGAATGCCTTAATTATTTTTGTCGAACACCATGACTGTTACATTTATATTTGGATATCAACTATTCTGATAATAAAACACACATTACCCCCTTCTTTCCTGCTGTGCTTTCATCGTCTTATATATCTCATACTATATACATACGATATCTCTAGAAATGATATTTAGATAACGTACCCTTAATGTATAGCTATCCAGATTGAACAATTAATTTGATGGTTACAAATATATTTGTAAGAGATCTATATACTAGTATTATTAAGAAAATGTTTATTATGATGCAGCTTAGTTCTCCATAAGAATTATCTTTCAAATTCATTATTTACTTTGTTCTGGTTCTCTTTCCAACCTTCTCTCCCCACTTCATGTCCTTATCCACAAGTAAAATTATTTTTATTGCAAACACTTATTACCTCACCTGGCATATTTCTATCCCCCATATAAGAAATTAAGCTCATGTTTGTATAAATGTTTATATGTTAGGCCCTGCCTGAGTAACACTAGCGTTCTGGGCCATCTCTATATCTATATGTCTCATTTTGTATTGTTATATTGTTATTGTATATGCTTTTTATGGAAATAAAGACTACCTACAATATCACCCAATGTATATTTATAAGTGTAAGAGAATACATGTACAGCAGCCAATGGGCAACTCTTTTTTAATTTAAATTTTGAAAGAAATGGGTGAAGAGAATAATACACGGTTGCTCCTATAGGTTGAATATTTTTTATGCAATCCAGCCACATCACTTTGCTCCGGCTTCAATTTCACTGCTTTCACTTTTCGGTACCCGGGTATTGGAAAATAAAAACAGTTTGTCTACCCCCACAATGCCTATTTTTGCCATTTTTTCACATTTTGGGGGCCCTTTTTTGTTCACCCTGCTGAACAAGGCCCATTCGGTCCTACCCCCAAGAAGTGCGTGTGAAGTAAAGGGTTGTTATTGTTCTGTAAGTTGAATCTAGTTTTATGGTCACAGACTTAGATTTATTGTCTAGTTTATTTTTATTGGGGTTCAAAATTGATTTTCTTCATTTTTGCAACATAGAAATTTCTGTCTTCCCAAAAATGTATTGTAGAATCTCAGCCAAACATAAATAATCATGAAAAATAGACTATGGTTACCATTTACAACCTTGTCATTAAGGCTGAAACAAAATTTATTTTCTTTGTTTTTACCATAAAGGTAGGATAAAATATTTCAATTTTTCACCGATCTTACTTTTTACTTCAACCCCTCCCCTAGACAAGAGGCCAAAGCCTGTGACCTTAAATCTTAATTTAACGTGAAGAACAATAACATGCCTACACTTCAGACGCGTTTTGCGGGGGTCGACGGAGCGGGCCTCGGTCAACTGGGTAAACAAAAAAGTTGCCCCGAAATGGGAAAAATTGCAAAAATAGGCATTGTGGGTGTTGACGAACCTTATTTTATTAATCATTCCCTTGAAAGTCCCGAAAAGTGAAAACGGGGGGAAATGACTTCAAATAATAAAAACTAGAGCATTTGGATAATGTTTTGGTGAGATTGACAAATGTCTCTGCCGGGAATCAAACCCGGGCGTCCAGCTTCGAACGCCGGTCAATCGAATCGGGTTCGCCCTAGCCACTAACCCGTCTCTGTGGTCTAGTGGTTAAGGCTCGCCTATACGTTGTATAGGTTGGATGTAAATTGTGAATTAACTCCCTGTTTTCAGGGGGCCATGCTTAATCCAGGCCATTTTTGATGCAATACATGCTTTGCTCCCACAAAAATTGCACTTGTATCATCCTCCGCTGAGACTATTATTGCATAATATCCTATTATCTTTGAATTACAACACCGTTTTTTTTTACTAAAATAAGTTTATTTCGTTTTCGGAATGACGAACCCTTTTCGCTTTCGGAATGACGAACCTTCTGAGTAACGAACCTTATTTCGTTTTCGGAATGACGAACCTTCGGAATGACGAACCTTCTGAGTAACGAACCTTATTTCGTTTTCGGAATGACGAACCTTCGGAATGACGAACCCTATTTCGTTTACGGAATGATGAACCTTCGGAATGACGAACCCTATTTCGTTTTCGGAATGACGAACCTTCGGGATGATGAACCCTATTTCGTTTTCCGAATGCCGAACCTTCGGACTAACGAACCTTCTGAATGACGAACCTTCGGAAAAACGAATCTTCAGAACAAAGAACCTTCGGAATTACGAACCTTCGAAATAACGGGTGCTTACCCGTTGATCGATATATTAGAACTCTCCCTAGCCTTTTAATCAGAACACGATATCGAAAAGCTGATTACTAACTTAGTAGGCCTGTACCATGATTTTGAAGGAAAGGATATGTAAACCTATATAGTATAACAATTTCAATAACATTTATTTAAGATATTTTGTTTTATTTGTGCCTATTTTATTTTAAAATTACCTAAAAACAAATTGAATAAAGGTCATCATAGCGCTCTCTTCGTCTTTCTCTTTCTTCTCCTCTCTCTCTCTCTCTCTCTCTCTTGATCTCTCTCTTTCTGTTCAAAGAAAAATACTAGTACTAAAAAACAACATCAACAACAACAATGACATCAAATTTAAATTCATTTTCTATATAAAAATATAAAGATAATGATTATATAATATTTTATGCACAAAAATGAAACAAAAAGGATAAATTGAATAATTCCATCTCCTTAGTTTTATCATAATTAAACCGGCAACAAAAGCTAGTCTACAAGTATCAACACCAAATGAACAAAAAAAAAATCACATGAAATGAAATATGTACAGAAAATATTTTTTTTCATAGACCCTATTTATTATGGTGACAAATAATTACAAAGAAACAAAACTTTTGATTGTCTCAATTTTACAGAGCTAATAAAATACTTTCCAAGTCCACTGAAAGGAAAACGTCTGCGACTTCAAAACAACACATAACGAATTGTAGTCTTATAAAGCAAACAAGTTTAAACATTGGTAAGAATATATTTCCCCTGTAAAGACCAAGATGAATAGATTTCAAAATAAAATAAATAATTCTTACTAAAAGTATCAAGGTTCGTCATCTGTAAATGATATCCAAGCCTCTTTAACGTCAATAGGAAAATAATTAGAACGGGGTCTGAATAACAAACTAACAGTTACAAGTAGGCCTATGACGCTGGTACGGTGATGACAAAATGCAGGGCTATAATTTTATACTCGGTAGATTACTGTGTATATTCTATCATCCGAGATGTCAATAGTGTTCAGTGAATTATTGTAGTAATTTGGCATCCCAGATGACAGATTACAGCATTTAACACAGTATATACCGGGCTCAATTGGCTTATGCTAAAGTGTTGCGTTGTGGCGCGGCGCGGCGCGTTAAAAAATGGAAATAATCGACGAAAAAAAAACAAGGTGTCTTCAAAGCGTCCTACGAAAAAAGGAAAAGATTCTGGATCGATTTTTGTGAAATTTTTGGAAATGATTATCATTTTCGGGACTAGTGTGCATGTGTGTGTGTGTGTGTATGTGTTCTCGTGCACCTATTCAAACAGATGACGTGCACATAGTTACACACCTTCAAACTCGCGACACACCGACAACTGGTGACGTCATCGGTTGTCGATGAGCATAAATCTGAGAAAAGGAACTCCCTCTTGAGTCAGTCTCTAAATTATATTGTTTTCTGAGTATAGTCATCAATTGGATAGGATCAAACAAAAACGTTGACAGAGGAGCAAAGTTGAACAGCGCCATCTCTACTTACACCCCATCAAATTTTCTGTCGGAGACGTCACCGGTTATGTAAATCTGTATGCGTGACGTCATCCAGAAGTACTGGAGTCCGCACGTCGGCCGCGCGCGCGGCGCCGGCCGGGGATGATCGAAAGAAAGCGCGCCTGATATAGATGCAGATCGAGCTAGAGCCGTGTACATTATTTGTGAGTGCATGCTGCGCTACTGGTGTAAAAAAGGTAATGCTTGAATCTTTTCAAATAATCTAACTAGACCTAGAATCTATAGATCTACTCGCTTAGAACTCGGCTCTATTTAATTGTGCTTATTTGTTCAGCTTGAGCCCTAGTTGCACTGACCATAGGCTAGTACTGAGCTATCACATTGATCGGGGTCCAAGTACCGTACGTTCGCTAATGCTACTATCACTTCTTGTCTTGTCAGTGTCTTTTCGTTGATACCCACAATTAACGGAGTTCAACTCATACATTTACGAGGTTATGTATAGATCTAAGCCTAGATCTAGTCCTATTAGTAGGCCTATTCTTGTTCACCTTCTTATGATTTCACATAGGCCTAGGAAGTCAACCAGTACTACTGTAAAATTATTATAGAACATATGCACATCCAATGATATTAGTCTAGTTCACGTAAAGTCACCAGTACTACTGTACCGTATATGTCATATATCATACACACATCCAAAATATTTAGTTATGTCACATAAAGTCACCAGTACTAATGTATATGATCATAGAACACACTCACATCCAATGATATCAGTCTATGTCACATAAAGTCACCAGTACTACTGTATATGATCATGAAACATACACACATCCAATGATATTAGTCTATGTCACGTAAAGTCACCAGTACTACTGTATATGATCATAGAACATACACACACACCAACACAATGATATTGTATATGTTCCATAAAGTCACTAGTACTACTGTATATGATCATGAAACATACACACATCCAATGATATTAGTCTATGTCACGTAAAGTCACCAGTACTACTGTATATGATCATAGAACATACACACACCACACACAATGATATTTGTCTATGTTCCATAAAGTCACTAGTACTACTGTATATGATCATAGGAACATACACACATCCAATGATATTAGTCTATGTCACGTAAAGTCACCAGTACTACTGTATATGGTCATATTATCATACACACATCCAATAATATTTAGTATATCACATAAAGTCACCAGTACTATTGCATATGATCATGAAACATACACACATCCAATGATATTAGTCGATGTCACATAAAGTTACGAGTACTACTGTATATGATCATGAAACATACACACATTCAATGATATTAGTCTATGTCACGTAAAGTCACCAGTACTACTGTATATGATAATAGAACATACACACATCCAATGATATTAGTCTATATACACGTAAAGTCACCAGTACTACTGTATATGATCATATTACATACCACACATCAATAACATTAGTTTATGTCAGATAAAGTCACCAGTACTACTGCATATTATCATGAAACATACACAACATCCAATATATTAGTCTATGTCACATAAAATCACCAGAACTACTGTATATGATCATAGAACATACACACACCCAATGATATTAGTCTTTGTCACATAAAGTCACCAGTACTACTGTATATGATCATGAAACATACACACATCCAATGATATTAGTCTATGTCACGCAAAGTCAACAGTATACTGTATATCGTCATATTATTTATACACACATCCAATAATATTAGTTATGTCAACATAAAGTCACCAGTTCTACTGTATATGATCATAGAACATAAACACAATCCAATGATATTAGTCTATGTCACATCAAGTCACCAGTACTACTGTATTGATCATGAAACATACACATCCAATGATATTAGTCTAGTCACATAAAGTCACCAGTTCTACTGTATATGATCAAAGAACATACACACACAATGATATTAGTCTATGTCACATAAAGTCACCAGTACTACTGTATATCATCAGAGAACATACACACATCCAATGATATTAGTCGATGTCACATAAAGTCACCAGTACTGCTGTATATGATCATAGAACATACACACATCCAATGATATTAGTCTAGTCACATAAAGTCACCAGTACTACTGTATATGATCATAGAACATACACACATCCAATGATATTGTCTATATCTATGTCACGTAAAGTATTGCATGAAACTTGTATTTCACATAATTTTACACATGTGATGAATCATCATTAATTCAGATATTGAATGTATTAATAAAGTAATAAGAAACTTACAAACCTGAATATCAGCCTTAATCACACACAGATTTAACATTTCATGAGGATGGTGTTGGGGGGGGGATAGAATTTAGGAATGGATATACTTGGTGTTATGTAGAAACTACTTATAAGGTGTCTGACAGTGGCTTTGTAAAGCTTGAGCCAACATCTCTCGTTCAGCCTTTGAAATAGATATCTTTATTATTCCAAGTTTAATGTTAGCTCTTTGACTACCCTTAATCGAAAATGATAACAGATTTCCTTGTGGGTACAACATTTCTCCATCTTTGTTGGGAATAGTGTAACAAAACTTCATTTACATCTCCCATAAATGTACCACATGCATTAATATTTTTGATACTAAATTGGAGAGCTGACGATTGTTGGCCCAATCTGAGATTCTTGGAGATCCTTTTGAAGACAACTGGCATCCCTCTCATTGTCAACAATTTGTATAGCCTCTCTGTTAGGCCTTTTGTGTCATCTGATATTTGAAGAAATAAATCTCATATGTGACCCGCCACCTCAAAAACACGATTGGTCGCCAGAAATATTGTTGTTTTATATCCCATTTCAGAAACTAGAGATTCACAGCTTTGAATGTAGCCTATATTGTCTTTTTTTTTTACTGCAGGAGAAGCTACTTTCATCTGAAGTTATGTTCTTATAATTCAATAGTGCCTATTCAGAAAAACTTAGCTTTGAATTCTGGAACAAAGAGCGCATTGGTCACCACTGTCACTTATGAAATTATAAGGCATACACACACCAAGATACATCCTTATAACATGGCCAGTCACCATTGTTACTGTATGCAATCATACACTCACCAAGATACATCCTTAAAATAGTTAGTCACCCTAACACTGTATGAAATCATAAGGCATGCAACACACCAATATATAGTCAGTAATTACACTGTCACTGTATGAAACCAAAGGCATAAAACACCAAGATACATCATTATAACATAGTCAGTCACCACTGTCACTGTTGAAATCATAAGCCATGCACAACAAAGATATATCCTTATAACATAGTTAGTCACCCCTAACACTGTATGAAATCATAAGGCATGCACACACCAAGATATAGTCAGTATTACACTGTCACTGTATGAAACAAAGGCATAAATACACCAAGATACATCATTATAACATAGTCAGTCACCACGTCACTGTATGAAATCATAAGCCATGCACACACCAAATATATCCTTATAACATAGTTAGTCACCCTAACACTGTATGAAATCATAAGGCATGCACACACCAATATATAGTCAGTAATTACACTGTCACTGTATGAGACCATATTAGGCATAAATACACCAAGATAGATCCTTATGACATAGCAGTCACCACTGTCACTGCATGAAATTATAAGGCATGCACACACCAGATATATCCTTATAACATAGTCAGTCACCCCTAACACTGTATGAACATAAGGCATACACCACACACCAAGATATATCCTTATAAAATTAGTCACCACTCTCACTGTATGAAATAATAAGGCCTACACACACACACAAGATATAGCTTACATCATAGTCAGTCACACTGTCACTGTATGAAATTCATAAGGCATACACACACCAAGATTAATGTTATATCCTTAGTCTGTCAGCACTGTAACTTCAGGAAATCATAAGACAAACACACACAAAGATAGGCCTAGACCTATGTCCGATAACATCATCTGTCACCACTGGCACTGTATGGAATTATATAGCATGTTTGACCTTATAGGCATAGCCTGTCATTCCTTCACTGTATGAATTCATAGTCCATAGAGACACCAAGATATAGCCAATCCTACCTACAAACTAATATAGACTCTACCAAATCGGAAGGCATATTGGGTCTATAGAGTAGGCCTAGAGTCGTACACACCATGTGTCCCAATGCCAATGGCAGTGTGTCACCACCCTGGTCCCCCGGGTCAGTCTCAGTATGAAATAATGCATAGAGACACCAAGATATTAGCATAAGTGTTCCAAACT
>CALNVZ010000711.1:527459-549131 GCA_940671915.1 Paracentrotus lividus
GGTAATAGACAGTGGTGAATCCTGGCCGAGGCGCAGGGAACGCGCCCCCTTATAATTTTGAAAACGCGGCTCAATTGACCGAAGAAGAGCCTACATCTAAAATCCGACAATTTCGGCCTCCCCCGCCCCCCCATTGTATCCTAAAATCCCTGTATACCGCACTGATAGATGACGTGCCTGAGCTGTTTAAAAGTACCTCGTGTAGTGTCGATACTGACGATACTAGAAATCGTCACGCTCCTATAACCTGTAGCGGCGATGAAGAGAGTATGTACATACATCATGTCAATATGTGTAACTTTCACATTTTTTGTTCATCAGCGATGTGCTGTGGGGAATGAGGACCCCCCCCCCCAAAATTAAACAAAATTAATAAATAATATCTCAATCTTGTGCGTAAATACTATTTCCCCTCCCCACTTCCCCCCCGCCACACAACACACACAACACTTTCAAACGTACTTCTGAAAAGAAACAAATGTTTTTAATAATAATAACAATAATAGTAATAATAATAATAAAAAAATAACTAACAATTATATAGGGCATTGCATAAACATGGCAATGCGCTTACATGCTGGGGATAGGGGAGCTAGGGTGGGGGAGTTAGAGGTTTAGGTTACTTAACAGCATTTTGAAATTATAACGCAAATTTAGAAATTTAATAGTCGGTTAGAAAGAGACAAGGAGAGAGATAGAGAGAGAATTAAACGTATATGAGAATTAAAATTAAATAATGGTAATAATCTAGTCTTCCTTTTGTTTTGTTCCCAAACCATTTAAACTTTGTAGGCAGTAGTGTATGTACACATCGGCCTGACAACATTCAATCGATAGATTTTTCCCTCTCAAGCTGAAGAAAGGCGATTGAAAAAAATCCCACTATATTCTTCAAAATGCACAAAGCATTTCAACTTAACAGAAAGAGATATCATCACGACAAAACTCCCGGCCATTTAGCCGGTTAGTACTGCGTCCTAAAATTTTTAAAGTGAAATCATACAGATATATTATGGTCAAAAGATTATATTGTGGGGGAAAAACCGTTTAAAAGACATTAAGAAAGGTTGATAGCATTCAGCAAACAACTGCTGTGTGTTATAACTAAGTGAAATCGCCAAAATGATAACAGATTGGCTCGATTCTGCAGCCTCGAGTCGCTGACATCCGGGATTTCTATGCTCACGTCACTCAGAAAAACATATATGGGACCGTACACAAAATGTTCGTCAAACAATTCAGCTATTTGTGGTTTTATTTCGATATGAGGATATTATTTGAAGACCATCATAAACAGTGAACCTTTACACTTCTTTTATCCTGAAAAATCCATGAAAATAATTTCAAATCTCACAATGATTTTTAAATAGCCTTCCCAATTCACAGTTGGTTCCCTTAAAACGCCCTCTACGTTGAAGATTATTTCGAATTATTTTTTTTGGCGGGGGAAGAAACTGACAACTATTCTTTGCTAATATTTCATATTTCAAATGAAAATATGAGGGGAAAATGACTTTAGGTATATAAATAAAGAATCAAACGAGACAACTAATGCAGTCCACTACTCTAATCTTCCTTATTTAGGAATATGCACACTATATAAAAAAAAAATCATTATCTAAATCTTCGACACCCCCCCCCCCCTTCCCCACCCTAGTCCCCTCCCGGGTATTTTTTGTCTCTCTAAGTTTGTTGTTTTTTCCTTCTTTTTGTATAATAATTGTAAATTATTTTTCTTGCCTCATCCCGGCATGATGGTAACTGGTTAACAGTGCGTGCGCTGTTAGTCAGTTTTTATCCGTGTTGGGATGGGGCAAGAATTATTCAATTAAGATTTATTCAATTATGAATTATTTCCTGAATATGTTTCAGTAAAAAAAAAAAAATTGCTTACTTTTGTATTCTATTTTATATTAAAGGGACCAGCGCCTTACAAGCTTTGCTTCTTGCTGGTTCCTGAATTTTCTTTATAATTGTTTTCTCTGTTACTTTTGAACAAAATATTCTATGTTACATACTGATGTTGTTAATTATTTGATTATTTATTTTGTTAACTTTTGAATACATGAAAGAAAATCAATAAAGTAATCTTGAATCTTGAATCTTGATATGATTAATTTATGATAAAGAGATTTCGGTATATTCGTCATTTTATACAAATTTCATCAAAATCATTTTTCTATTAATTGAGTTTTATAAATGCAGCTCATTATCAAATTTTCCAAAATTTACAAAAAAGCATTATGATGATTTTATAAACACATCGCAATTTTTTCCGCATTTTGGAGGGCCTAACTTTTGTTTTGATATTTTGACAAATATTACAGAGACAAACGTTTGAACCGAATCATGGGAAAGCTGCATTTTTTGAGGGATTTCGAAATATTGAATCCAGGATTTACTAATTTAAGCAAAATTAAGCTACTTTGTTTATATAAAAATATTCCAAGAGCAATGTAACAAAATCATCGCTTTTCTCGGCTATTGTGAAAGGCTTGTCCATGCTCTTTTTTTCTCCCCCTCTCAGTCTCTAATGAGATCATGGTGTATTTTGTAATGCGATGTTTTTATAATTGTAGTCCTACTTTTCCTACAATTTCAATTTTCATTTCCTTTAGGTATAAATAAATTTTAATTTATTCATATGGCGCTATTAGAATTGTCACCCCAAAGTAGATATATATATAAATATATATTGAACGAAATTATTATTCTTATAATTTGAACTTCATACAGTCGAAACTCGATATAGTCTGGACGTATAAATAAACGATATAATAAACTTTTCCTCTGGTCAAAATAGAAACATGCTTCAGTAGCGGATCCAGGATTTCAATTTTAGCGGGGGGAGGGCAAATAGGAATTTCAGATTTTGGTCCAAATTTTCCCGTTACACCGGGCGAGCAAAAAGTTACACACTACTTTTTTTCACCACCGTCACGCTGGCGCGGCGCGATAAGCGGGGGGGCGGGGGGGGGTGTTAATAGTGCTATTATTTTTGGGGGGTCTTTGGCCATCAAAGAGTCATCTATAGTATCTGCCATAGGGGTAGGTTGGGGGTTCGGTAATCGGTCCGCTCGTTCTATTTTTCCCTTTTGTTTTTTGCTAGGCCCCCCCCTGGATCCGCGCCTGTGCTTTGTTTCGATTTGTTTTTTTGACTGATATTTCAAGATCTGATATTATACGCAAATAATCTTGTTGTAAGGACTTTCTACAATATGATTTTTTTTCTCTCTTATGTTGTTCCCACCTCCTTTTTAAAAAACTTCACTCTATCTACATACCATTCTCTTTCAGCACATATTCACATCTTTCACACCGAGGAAATGTCTATTCCCCAAAATAAATAAATAATTCCCTGCTTTGAATGTTAGTTGAAGAGTTCTCTATGATAAGTAGAAATCATTTCTTTATAATTAGATGAGAAAATGGAAATAATGAAAAATGGATAACCAGTATGCACTAAAAGTTTGATGATGTCATATTACTTTTAATGACATAGTATAAGTGAAAACACTGGGCTGACCCTAGGCGTGTTTCAACCAATTTCGTGGAGGAACAACTGGAACATATTCTTAGGTGATATACTAATGACATTCTTGACCATTTAGCACAGTAATTAATCACAAGTAGTTCGTTAAGGGAAGCATAACTTTGCGGCCAGCTTGATGAAACAACCCCCCCCCCTTACACACCATAAACCTTACCAATCGATAAACCAAATGAATCGCATCAGGAAACTTAATTAATAACAGTACAAAACAAAGTACTTGAATAGCATACTGATACGTATGTATTTCATAGTTTATTATGAATGAGTAAGAAAAAAAATAAAAAAATAAAACATTACAATGACCAAATAAAACCATTAAAGTTGGCATAAAACAATGAACACAGAAATAATAATAAGCCAGATACATGCTGCATAGGGGAGAGTTTATTTATATCAACCAACCATACCTCATTAGAATGTTTTTTTTCCCCCAACAAAATTTCATTACTGTTTTTCTCTGTAGTGTTGATGTAAATTTTTGTATGAACTTTTTTATGATCAAAATGTATTTACAACTACATTTCTTATGAAATGAAATCATAAAGGTATCATTGTATTGTACTCGACATTACACTAAAACGGGCATTACCAGTTCCAAACTTTGATCCCATCTAGGGAGAAGAAAAAGACCATTTGATTAGAAACATGTCTCAATTTTAGTGCAAATTTGATTAATGTATTAACAGTGGAGAAGAAAAGACCATTAATCTATCTACATAGGCCTAATGAATTCTCAAAAGTACATTGCCGGTGAAAAGTCATATAAAAGCACTCTAAAACTGAAGTTCAGAGATTCAAATTAAGAGGTGAGATTAGATTTGCATGACTTCTGCAAAATATATTGGAGTTTCTTCCAATCTTTATTAATCAAATTTCCATATCACTACAACTTCATTAAGTAACTTTGAAATAAAGATTCTTGTCATTTGTGCATCCTTCACGTTTGTTTCAATGCAAAGGTACTAATGTACTAATGTACTGATATATTGGCTGAAATAGGTCAACATCCTGTCCATCATGAAATGGAAGAACCAATAACCCTCAATGAGATACACTAGATGTGGGAAGAGTGCAGGACCTGATGGGAATCCTCCTGAGGTACTTGTGCATGGAGGAGTTTCACTAAGTAAACATCTTCTAAATCTCTTCAATACTTTTTGGACGAGTGATGAAGCTATCCATCAGAGCTAATGACGCTAACATTACAATTACTTCAAGAAAGGTGATCGAAAGCAGCTGCGGCAACTATAGAGGATTTCCCTCCTGAGTGGGGTAGGCAAAGTCTTTGCCGACATCCTTCTTCAAAGACTGATAAGATCACGGATCATGTGTACCAGAACCACATCTGGTTACAGAGTGGTAGGGAGTACTATTGACGGAATTTCACACTCCGCAACTTGATGGAGAAGAGCAGACGAGAGCAACAAACATCTCTACTATAGCGTTTGTGGATTTTTACAAAGCTTTCGACAGCATTAACCGTGAGATGCCTACCTTATCCTTCGGAAAATTGCCTGTCCTGAAAAGTTTTGTTGCATAGGTTAAACTCTAACATACAGACATGGAAAGCAAGACTGTCCTCAATGGCGAACTTGACTGACAAATCAAGTACAACAGTGTGTTGAAACAAGGCTGCAAACTTGCTCCAACGCTGTTTGGAATCTTTCGCAGCAGTCTTACTTAACTTGCCTTTGGAAAATATGCAAAAGACACCAGCATCAAAGTACGCTTTCGCTATGATGGAGACATCTTTGACCTCCGTAGACTGAAAGCCAAGAGGAAGACTCTTTCTACGTACCTGCAAGAAGCCCAGTAATGCTGACGATATTGCTATCTTCAGTGAGAATGCAGACGATCTTCAAAGACTTCTACAGCCTACAATGAAATGTCAAAACGAATGGGACTTAGTATCAACAAAGCAAAAACTGAGACAATGTCTGTTGGCCACACAAATGATTTCCATATTGAGTGGTTGTCACGCTGACCAGAGTAGACTCCTTCAAATATCTTGGAAGCTATGTCACAAAAGACTGCATGATGAATAAGGAATTAACCGCCCGAATCCAGGCAGCGGCTGTGCATTTGGGGAGATTAAGGAAGAGGTGTTTGACTGCCGAACCTCACATTGCAACGAAAGTCAAAGTCTCAATCAACCTGTGCATGCCAATTCTCACATTGCCTGTGAGACATGGACTCTGTATCAGCATCAGGTCAATAAGCTACGCACCATACAACACGACATCTACTTCAATAATGAAGATCAAGTGGGGATCACTTCATCACAAATGATGAAGTACCTTGCAACGTGCAGGTGTCAGCGATATGAAGGTTATCTCTCACGAGGAGGATAGACTGCTGTTGGATTGGCCACAATTCGCCCGAATGGACAATGCTAGACCAGTAAAAGCTCTATTATATGGAGAACTTGAGACTGGCTCAAGGAAGGTGGGAAAGGACCACTTCTGCGATACAAGGACGTAATGAAAACAACAGAGAAGAGGAGATGTCCTGAAGAAGTGGAAACAGTAGTAGAGAACAGGCGACGATGGAGAGAGCTTGTGTCTGAAGTGTGCAGCAAAGTAGATGAGATGAGGATCACTCCAAAACTGTCTAAGGCGCCTCTAAAAGACACTCAAAAGACAGAGGAAAATAGCTTGTCTAGTTTTTAAGCTTTGGTCAGAAGAAGTCTGTCAAACTTTCAAGTTTTATCTGTGGTTGTGCAATGTGTGTTTTTGATGCAATCATTTATGCATGAGATTAATTGTTAGTTCTCTATGCTACATTTACATAGTTTTTAACTATATGTTTGTTAACTCTTTAGTCAAAATTAAAATGTGTATGTATGAAATCAGGTGTGAGTTCTTTAAACAACTTTTGAACAGTTTTACTACATGCTTGTTAACCTCTTAATGAAGTTGGAAATATTGCACAATGTATAACAGCTTTTTCGATATGTATGTACATGTATCTCATTCCTAAGAGTTTCTGTGTCAAACCCGTTTCCGGGCAGTAGGCGTATATATGTACTAATGTAAAGAGAAACATAATAAAACAATATAATTCTTACTACACTCTACTCCTGCTACAACGAGCACAGAAACAACATAACATTATAATTAGGTGATTACCTTGTTCCCCATTTCATATACATTGCACATGAATGTACCTAGGTATTTTAGGATAACAAGGTTTTGTTGGTCCCATGCATGTCAAAGTTTTGAGAGTACAATTAACTAGTATTGACATTAATACAGCATTAACACAGCAATCAGACAGTATACATTGTAGAAGGCCATAGAGGCCAGCTCATGTACCACATTATCACCCAAGTATTATACCAAGAATTGTTTTTTTTTATGACCCCTTCCATACCCTTCCTTCATTTGCAACACAACATTGCAATCTTTTTTCATACACTGCAGTTCTCCCCTTTAATGACAGTTACAAAGTGATAATAGGGAAAACCTCAAGACTGCATTAGAAGAACTAAAACAGTCAACATGAACAACATTTCTACATGCACATCTGATAAATACCATTTAGATTTTAAGACACTTTTGGTAAAAATAACTTGGGGAAAAGATTTATTTATAGGAGAAGAGATACAGTACAGGCCATAGAAGCTTAGGGTCACCCACAGATTTAAAAGAAAATCATACAATACACTGCATTCTGCATTTATTAAAGTGTTCTAATACAGAACGATTGTTTTGAGGTTTATCTCTGATTCTATTTAACAAAAATCCTAATGTTTCACGCCTCATTTGGCAAGAAAATCTTGCAAATGAGAAGAGAGTTTAGGTCTCCGTCACGGTTCAGTGATTTATCGTATACGTAATTTGGCATTTGGCATCATTATTTGGAGATCAGTTGAAGCTATATGCCAAGTTTCAGTCCAATGGTCAAAATTTAGCAATGAAAATATGACAAATTTCACTTTTTGTTAAACCTCTGGCTCTGTACATAAATCAATGCATGAGGCAATAAATGACTGAGAAAACAAATTCGGCCTAAATTCGTTGATGAATATTGTTCATTCTACCATGGGTTAATCCATGAAACTTGATACACAACTCCAGATAGTCACTATTTAACTTAATCTTGATTCAAATTGCATATAAGGAAAGTCACTGAACCATGACAGAACCCTAAATTTTTTTCTCACTTTTACATGATTTCCTTTTACATTGTGCCCACTAAGGCGTGAAACATCGGGGTTTTTGTGAAAATAAAATCAAAGGTACTGCCCCGAAACCAGCGTTCTGTATCAGTATATTTGAATGAATGCAGTGAATCATATGATATTCTTTTAAATCTGAGGGAGACCCCAAACTTTGGGCCTGTACTGTATATATATATATATATATATATATATATATATATATATATATATATATATATATATATATATATATATATATATATATATATATATATATATATATATATATATATATATATATATATATATATTAATATAATTGGCATAAATTAGCTAATTTACAAATATGAATGTTCAGTGCAAATATTGATATCCCTTTGTGCAATTTTTAAGCAAGTTAAAAATTGTGGTGTTAAGACTCTCTAGGCCGAGAGCTTAGGGGTGAAGGGGTGAGTGTTAGAGGCTTTCCCCACTCAAGTCAAATATGGCTAAAAAAACATAACCTTATACACTTAGGGTTACAGGGGAATTCAACGCGGAATTCAATTTGTTTAAAAAAATTACAGAAATGTATGAGTGCAGGGGTGAATAAATATCTAGGCCTACCAACGAAAAGATGACTGTTGTAATCACTTGCGAGATGCTTTTCTAGGTTCTGTATGTAAATGCCATTAAAAAGTAATTTTTCATGGTTATTGCCAATGGAAAAGAACAATTTCAAAGTATATCAACGTAGCTTTGATGATATATCTACAATAAAGGTTAAATTGCGAATATTCTTAAACTAGCACATCAATGATGTCGTGCTCATCGGGCATCTCGCAAAGAAATAATCACTATTTTTAAATTTCGCATAAATTAACTTCTTGTCAAAATTTCAAAATTCCGTGTAGTTTGGTGAACATCATATAGCTTTACCAGAATGGAAAAAAAAAATAATCAAAATCGGTCAACAAATGAAGAAGAAGCATTTTTTGTGAATTTTGAATGCGCATAACTTAGCATATTTAAAGAGTGTCAAAATTCTGTGTAGAAGTTTTAAATCTCCCACCTAGTGATATCATATAAAGCAAACAGAATTGGAATCGGACTTGAAATGACGAAGAAGAAGCATTTTGAAATTGTGGACGGATGACAGACGACGGACGCCACGCCACAGCATAAGCTCATCCGCCTCAAACAGCTGGATGAGCTAAAAATGGCAAGTCATAGAATTTACATTACACAAGTATGGGAGAGCATCGTGCAAGGGACACCACAAAATAAAAATTAATGCAGTTGGTTATTATTTGGTGAATTTTCTTAAACTATTCACTCATATTACTATTCCCCTCTTTTAAAACCAATTAAATTCGAGGGTGAACTTCTCCTGCAAAGGGATACATCAGCAGTGGTAATGGCAATGAAATCCTGTTTGAATTAGTCTCAAATTACTCTGCATGCAGTTCTATACATAAAAAAGTTTAGTGGAAACATACAGTATGACATTATTCCCATATGTGCTGGTATTTGAAGTAAAATGAGTGACACCAGTGGCAACATTTACTGATGTTATGAAAATAATAATAACTACAATTTCTGTAACATGCAAAATTAACATAGCGGAGCGCTCGAGGCGCAAAAAGATACCAGTTTGAAGTTAAGCAACTTTTTTTTATATGCGGATAAACAGAAATATACAACATAAACTCTACAAGATAATAAACATGGTTAAGTTGGACTGTGCAATTGCCCACCCTGCATATACCAAGTTTTACAAACTGGGAAAGACCCCACTCTGTAGACAGACAGATGTTATAAAGTGCGTATTGAGAAAAAGATAATCCGTTTTGGAGGGGCAATATTCCCAGCTCATCTATTTGGGATATTTACTTCTATCATATAATTTAAGACCAACTACTCAACTTTACAATGATACCTACCTTAAGTCATAAATGTAACACATAACCCCAAAAATTGCAAATGAATGTGACTGGTACAAAATCCATTTTTCCAAGTTTTTATCATGTCAAGGATGAAAGACTGGGACAGCATTCACTCTAGGTCTTCTTTTGTTTTCTTAAAAATTGGAAAATGTATTCTATAATTGTATCTTCATTTGGAATTTGTTCGATTATGCTTTACATTTATGATTCAAGGAAGGCATCATTGGGAAAGGTGGAGGGTTTGTCTTTAATTATATGTCACATAATTATGAGCAGCAAAAACAAACGAGCTTAGAATGAGGGCTCTCCTAAAATGGATTACCTTTTTTTATGCGCACTGTAGTTTTGGTGCCCCCCCCCCCCAACCTGGGTTGAGTGGAGTGGATTGAAGTTACAGTTTCTGATCAGATTCTAACTGGAAAACCACCATAAGAAAATATTATTTCATATTATTATAAGTTAGTAGGAATTTGCACCAATGTATCCTTTCACTGACATTCTGTCACTGTTCCACTAAATCACAACACATCATTTACATATTGACCTCTTAACCTATTTGATTTTACTCTCGTAAAATTAGAAACCACAGGAAACCCAGGCGCGGATCCAGGATTTTCAGAGGGGGGCCCAACTTTGAAAAAAAAATCTTGCGAGCGGAGCGAGCAAACGAGCGCGAAGCGCGAGTTTAAAACATTCCCGACATTATAGCCTATACTGACCTAAAACGAGGAATTAAACAATGTCATTTTTACTCCTATGAAAACAAATTAATAATATATACTAGCAAAAAAAAAATAAATAAAAAAATAAAAAAATTAATTGATGATTTATTACTGAAAAAAACAAAGCGAGCGCGAAGCGCGAGCCGAAAATTTTAAGTTATTATTTGAGATAATTGTGCATTATAGACCCTATTTAGTATCCACGAGCGCGAAGCGTGAGATGAAAACTTGAAGGTAAAAATTTGAATTAATTGTGCATTATATACCCTACTGAATTGGTATCTGCGAGCGCGAAGCGAGGACCGAAAATTTTGAGTTCGAAATTAGAGTTATTTGTGCATTATATGGTTTAGTATCCGCGAGCGCGAAGCGCGAGCTGAAAATTTTGAGGTAAAAATTGGAGTTATTTGTGCATTATGATTTAGTATGAGCGAGCGCGAAGCGCGAGCCGAAAATTTGGGTTATAAAAGATATATGGAATAAATGGGCATTTCTAGCATAAAAAATTTAGATAATTGTGTATCATAGAGCCTATTTATTATCCGGAGGGCGAAGCACGAGCCGAAAATTTAGAGTTAATTGTGCATTATTTATCCTACTGTATTGGTATCTACGAGCGCGAAGCGCGAGCTGAAAATTTTTAGCTGAAAATGGGAGTTATGTGAGCATTATGATTAGTATCCGCGAGCGCGAAGCGCATGCGAGAATTTGGGGTTTTAAAATATATATGGAATAAATAAAGGGGCATTCTAGCATTAAAAATTTTGTAGATAATTGTGTATCATAGACCCTTTTTAGTATCCGTGAGCGCGAAGCGCAAGCTGAAAATTTTGAGTTAATTGTTTATTATATACCCTACTGAATTGATATCTGCGAGCCGAAAATTTGGGGGTTTAAAAAGATACATAGAATAAATAAAGGCGCACTTCTAGTATAAAAAATGGTAGATAGTTGTGCATTATACCCTTCTGAATTGGAATCTGCGAGCGCGAAGCGCGAGTCAAAAATTTAGAGGTTTTAAAAGTCATATGGAATAAATAAAGGGGCATTTTCTAGTACTAGAAAATGGTAGATAATTGTGTATTATAGAAACTATTAAGTATCCGCTAGCGCGAAGCGCGGGCCGAAAATTTTTAGCTGAAAATGGGAATTATGTGTGCATTATGGTTTAGTATCCGCGAGGCGCGAAGCGCGAGCCAAGAATTTGGGGTTTAAAAGATATATGGAATAAATAAAGGGCATTTCTAGCATTAAAAAAATTTGTAGATAATTGTGTATCATAGACCCCTATTTAGTATCCGCGAGCGCGAAGCGGAGCTGAAAAGTTTGAGTTAATTGTTTATTATATACCCTACTAAACTGGTATGTGCGAGCGAAAATTTTGAGCCAAAATTGTGCATTATGGTTAGTATCCGCGAGCGCGAAGCGCGAGCCGAAAATTTGGCGTTTTAAAGATTATGTAGAATAAATAAAGGAGACTCTCTAGTATAAAAAATTGTAGATAGTTGTTCATTATATATCTCTGAATTGGAATCTGCGAGTGCGAAGCACGAGTCGAAAATTTAGAGGTCTTAAAAGTTATATGGAATAAATAAAGGGGCATTTTCGAGTACTAGAAAATGGTAGATAATTGTGTAATTAAGACCCTATTTAGTATCCGCGAGCGCGAAGCGCGAGCTGAAAAATTCTTAAGGTAAAAATTGAGTTATTATTTATGCATTATGATTGGTATCAGCGAGCGCAAAGCGCTAGCCGAAAATTTGGGGTTTCAAAATTTTTAAGGTAAAAATTAGAGTTATTATTGTGCATTATGATTTGGTATCAGCGAGCGCGCAGCGCGAGCCGAAAATTTGGGGTTTCAAAAAATATTTTGAATTAATAAAGGAGCCCTTTCTAGTATACCCACGAGGCCGACTATTTTTCCCAGGAGGCAGAGGGTCCAAGAGGCCTCTTTCTTTGTGAAATTTTGAAACTTTAGTTTAAATATTTTCATTATTTTTACTTTTCGACACTAATGTATTTCTTTTTTCTTTAAAAAAGGCGTTTGAGCAATTATTGCGAAATACAATAAGAGAAATTCGGCCTCGTGGCCCTCCCCACTTTAAAGGCATTAGTTTATGGTCGTTTAGAACCAAATTGAGCCTATTTCGGCTTTTTTATGAAATAAAATTCCCTTCTCTTTCTTTCTTTTTTCTTCTTTTCTTTCCCTTTTCTTCTTTCTCCCTTTTTCTCCTCCTTTTTTTTTTTTTTTTTTTTTTTTTTTTGGGGGGGGGGGCCCGGGCCCGTCGGGCCCCCCCCCTGGATCCGCGCCTGAAACCGACCATAAATATATAATATGACATTATGTACATGGGCCATTCCACTGTAGATTTGTAATTTGCGTTACAAATAACGGGTACATTAAAAAGATTTAAGCCCTCTATCTTTCAAACTGCTAAGATCTGAGTTGCTTTTATATCCATATGTAAAGCACACCTAAAAGACAGACCAAACGGATTAAAACAGAAAAATATTTGTCAGGCTTGTGCAGGTTCTTGGCTGGTAGGACTTACATGTACATGTAAGTAACTCACATTACCAACAAATTAACAAATGAAATTACAATGTTGAAAAAACTTTTTCTTAAATTGATACGAGTATATTTCTAATCTATCAACTGGATTAAAGTGAAGACACAAGAAAATCTGAAATCCATGGAGTGTTAATGTGGATAATTCATATTACAGTTTGTTACATCTTTTCTGTGACTTCATACTGAATTTTATTGTTCAATTAAGTGTGAATTCTTCAGATTGTGGAAATGGAAAAATAACAAAATTAATTAGTGCGTTCCGTCAGGGTCTAAAAACTGTTAAAAATTGTGTGTAGTCCACATGCATCAACCTATGTTTAGTTCTAATTCACCTACAAGAACGTAAATAAAGTAAAATCAAATTTAGTATGATGATGTCAGATGAATTTGTAGCTCAAAATATACCCTCAATTTGAGTTAAACCAAAATGAAGAAATCAAGAAATGTCATCACTACTGTTTAATCGCCCTGCAGTACATTACCTTGTATTAAAATTCATGTCGGAGAATACATATCATGAAGATTGTGTCTTTATCATTTCGAGTCACTACAGTTTCAAATTCATGTGGGAGAATACCTATCATGAAGAATTGTGTATTCTTCTTTTCGGGGCACTACTGTACATGTACATTATGTTACATTACACCAGGTGTTGATTTACATTGATTTTCTCTATAAAAATTTAAATCCTTCAAGGTCTTAGGGTATATGGTTCAATTAGTTGGGGGCATACCAGCATGTGTTCCATGGTCTACTCTTCCCCACACTCACACAGTTTGTCCATCCTTGATGTATCCCCACTTTTCCACAAGGACCTTGAGGCATCCTGTATCTTTCCTATGACATGGTTCAGGCATGACCATGTTGGCCATGGCTCATGTAATATACATGTAGCTTGATGGGTGGGACTCTGAATTAGGGCTTGTGGATAGCCCATGTGGCATTTCTTAGAGATGCTTGGTCTACAGGGTGAGCCTTTGATTATGGGATGAGCTAGTTATTGAGGGATCCCATGGAGCAGGGTAACTTTTTTTTATAGTTTCAATCTCTTGTTGGTAGAATTGTGATTGTACCTTGTAGACTCAATCCCGATGGCAGCTTGTCATACAGCTAAACTAGGATGTACGTGAAATGTGTTCGCAAGGTGGCAGTGCACAAAATAATGCTGTTATTTACAATAAAACGGTGGATGTGCAAGTAAAAACCGACGTGGAAACTACAGTAGCTTGGATCCAACAGGAGGATGCAATGCTCTGATGATGGGAAGAGCAGCCTCCTGGAAGGTAGTAACTGATGGACATGCTACTGTGGCCGCTGATAGGTGGTTCCATGTCCCGATGGTGCGAGGGTAGAAAGAGTACTTGTAACTTTCGATGGAAGCTGCAGGTACTGTGTACTTAATAAGAGGGTGATCATTCCTTCCAAGGTAAGGAGCAGGGGTGATGTATGCAGGAAAATACATGTTGATTTGGTGATGATGAATCTTATAAAACAAGGTGCACTGTGCAAGTAGCCTGCGGTTGTGAAGGGTGGATTGAAGAGGTGATGGAGAGGTCCTGTGGGACTTTTTTCAGTGAGTTGTAGATCACCAGCACTTTACATTCCGGCAATATTGGCCACTGCAAAAAATAAATAAATAAATAAATAATAATGAATAAAGGGGAAAAAAACAGAGAGAAAAAAAAGGTATAAAAATGTAACAAGAAATTACTAATGTATAATTTATCACTATAATATCAGCTGCCTCTAATTTGCACTGACTTTTTGTTCACTCCTTCTCAACTGACGTTATGTATAAGAGGGTTATAATGAAGGATATTAAAGGGGAATCCAACCCAAGGAGAGAATCAACCTTACATGAAGGAGGAAAATGAGAAGAACAATCTATAAAAAGTTTCATCGAAATCGGTTATCAAATAACAGAGTTATGGAAGTTTGAGAAGTCTAGTTGTTCCTTCTATGGGGATCCTCAAATTTGCATCATTGGCTTCAAAATGGCCAATCTTATAGACAACTCTCCACTCATTTTGTACACAAATTTTCAGATTTTCCCCATTTTCTTTTGAAATATATCTTACCTCCTGAGCTCAACATATGTTGTGTGAAATATATTTTCCCATGACAAATTTTGAGCTCAGAAGTAAAGAAGACATATTTTGAAAGAAAATGGGGAAAATCTGAAAATTTGTGTACAAAACGAATGGAGAGTTGTCCATAAAATCAGCCAATTTGAAGCCATTGTTGCCAATTTGAGGATATCCATAAAAGGTACAACGAGACTTTTCAAACTTCCATAACTCTCAATATTTTATAACCGATTATGAAACTTTTTAAAAATTGCTCCTCTCATTGTGCTCTTTTATATAAAAATTATTTCTTTGGGTATTGTTTCCCCTGAAAATGAGAATAGCTTTAGGGCCAAATACTAAGTTTAAATATCTATTGTAATTTACAGGTATACAATTCAAAACACATGAACAATGTATTTGACTTGTCAATACTGTACGGTGTGTAAGCTACAATTTTCAATTAATTCAAACAAATTTATCTTCATTGTCCGACAATAGAAGGTAAAAAAGTCGTCCTACATATTAATTCAAAGAAATTTATCATCATTGTCCGACAATCGAAGGCAAAAAATTTGTCCTACGTATTAATGTACATGAACAAAAAAAGTTCTACAATATGAAATGAATTTGCCAAATTTTCTGCAATATATTTTATTTGAATAATTTTTTTAATGTAAAACTCGCTGACTTTTATCTTTCAAGTCTTGCATCTTTGAAAATTGGATGTTTTGGTAGGATTGAATAAAATAATCTAATTATATGGTTCCTTTTAAAATATTCTAACTTTAAAACAAAGCAAAGTGGCAAACACCAATGTTTACACATTAAATATTTGTGAAAATTTGAATTTGGCAGTTACAGTAGAGCAGATCTGGCGTCCTCTACTGGCATTGATATTATTGCCCCTAAAAAAAAACAGGCCTTCTGAATGACCATTTCATAGATTTAGCTTATCTACATGAGCTGCAAATCAAAGGGTTTATGCTAAATTTTCCCATTGTCAGTAAAGAATTTTTATTTTGAAAAGGAAATATGTAGCCAATTTGCCAGGAACCCATTTTTTTTTAAGTTTACAGTGTAATGCAAATTCATAATGCTCGTAACCCTTTTTTTTTTCCTTTCTTTTTTTAATAACATTACCTTTAATTCTATTTCCTTCTATGATCAAAATTTGAAGAACAAAAAAATATTTTGATAAAAAAAAATGTATAGTATACACCAGGTTTTAACCTACATGTATGTTTACAACAACCAGGTATGCCATAAAATGCTGAATGAACTTTTTAAAAGATTATCAGACCAAAATGGCTTAAAACATGATTTAATTCACAAATTAAAGTCAATGAAAATTTGATTTTTTTTTTTTTTTTTCTTTCTTTTTATTCACAAAGATATGCTTATTTTCAATCTCATACATTACATGTAGGGTGAAATTAATATATTCCAGAATAACAATTATACTTCTTTAAGTTTTGAACAGCAATAAAATTGGCAACAACCACCAACAAATACAAAACTTCAAAAAGAAGGAATTCATGAGCAATAAAATGGGCAATTCCACGGTTAGTCGCATTACACTTTTAGGTGCCAATTTTGTAACTTGGTGGTGCCAGGTTTGCAAGAATGAGTCTTTCTTTACAGTTTATACTTTGATTTAAACCCGACAACCATAGCTTTAAAATAACAATATAAGAAATGTTGCAGGCTTTTTCTTGTGAATGTCACAACAGGTCAAAAATCGGTTAGTCGCATTACACAAAATAGACAAGGAAAAAAAATCCACTTGTTACAAAAAAATATTTTGCTCAAATCATAATACTTTTGCCAGTTTTATTCCTTGCACCACGTAACCAACATATTTAAGTCTCAAGTCAGCTATTTAGATTTGGTAAACAATTTAAAGTATTCTTTAAAGATCGATAAATGTCGGTTAGTCGCATTACGGTTAGTCGCATTACAGTATTTTTTATGTTACTTTTGGGGTTATTTCACCCCCATGTCATCAATTAAATGTCATTATTGACCTTTAAATACATAAATATATCCACCCTTCTCCATTTAGTGAAAGTTTCAAGAAACAAAATCTAAAGAATCTTTTGTAAATTGAATTTTAGCGATTTTTTTTTTTCATGTCGTCCCACACATTGAATTTCAATGGTGGTTCTAGTTCTCAAGGAAATGAACGAAATTGGAAAACAATTTTTGATTTTGAAAGAGTTTTATGATCTATTAACACCTATGGCATTAGATAAGTGATAGGTCATAGAATAAACATCAGAGAGACATTTTTAATTTTTGACAAATGTCCTAGTTGGCGTGGAATTGCCCAAATACATAGGAAGTTAGATTTAATACCATTTCATACAAACAAAAAATCTTATACAATAGAAATAAAAAAAGTATTTAGTAACATTACAAAAATATTAAAAGTACTTGTTTGCCATTAATAAAAAAAACAACACAAACATTGGAATGCATGATAATTCAACTGTGCTCTTAATTTGCTAGTTTAAGCACAAAACCATAAACCTTGTGAGGAGGCTATTATTTTTCTGTCAGAATAAAATGACAATTAGGAGACACAGTTAGAGTGTGATTTGTAATATGTAGCATTATTCAAAACAAATGAATTAACGCTACAATACCAAACCAGAAACAATTTCTTCCTCTTTTAAAAGGAAACTAGCAGCAAGCCCCGTGGCAGCAATCCACTAGGGCTAGCAATAGGGGGGCCCGAACCCTTGTATTCGATCAATTTTCCTGCAATCCATTAAAAAATAAAATTAAAAAAAATAAAATTAAGACCCGGTGAGTCGTTTTACTCCGGTTTAATCAATTAATTTTTTTTTTCCTGTATATGATTCTTCTTCGAATATGTACGTTTCCTTTATTTTTTGTTTGATTGATTGATTTACTTATTAAAATTTTGCGTGCAAATGAAATCTTTATCTTATCCGCCGTCTACCTCTTGCCCTCCCATCCCTCCCACTTCCTCCTTGATCCTAATCTCTCCTCGAATTATCTTTTCACTTTCCCCGATATCCCTTAGTGCGCAACGATCGTACTGCGTTCGCGGAGCGCGGGTGACGCGGATGCCGCACCCTTTCGTGAACACCGGGGGCTTTTCCGAAAGGGTGGGTTGAGGGAGGGAGTAAAATTAACGCACCATTCTGAACACGGGGGGGGGCCTTTCTCGAAAGGCGTGTTTAGTAGTTTTCTGAACCAGTCGTTTTTGAAAATTCTTCATAAATAAAAACAATATAATATTAATAGATTATAATAGGAGAAATAGAGGAGACTTGCATTTTTTTTGTGATATGAAGTTCATAACTTTAGACCCCCTCCCCCCCCAAGCGCTATAGCCCGATAGATCGCGGCCGCTTGCGGGCCGGTAGTCCCCGCGGGGGGGTAGTGTTCCTTATTCCGAAGGTTCGTTATTCCTAAAATAGAAAAAGGTCGTTATTCTCGAAAATAGACAAGTTCGTTATTCCGAAAATAGAAATGACGGTTTGGTTTCCGAAATAGAATAAGCTTCATCCGAAATTAGAAAAAGGTTCTTTATTCTGAAAATTGAGCTATACGTCCAGAGCGAATGGATTATTAAATCTTGGGACTTTTGTGGTCACCATGAATAACCTCCCAGTAAGGGGATTTTGGGGGCGGGGGGGGCGTGTTTATTATTTAACAGCATTTCTGCTTAAATATTTGATTTTCGTTGTTTGCGAGCAGAATTTATTTTTCACAAATTATCAACGGCGAATTCTACTGATAAGAATTAGTTCTGCTTCTTAAGTCGTCCGTTAACAGTCCATAACTAAATAATTCTGCCGCAATTGTTTTGGTTCTGTCTTTATTAATGAAAAATTTATTTCAGCGCGCATTCTTCCGGTAAAAAATAAGTTTCATTGTCCGTTATCACTCATAACTAAATAATTCATTGCTAAGTATCCGTTCGTTATCGTTGTGGGGGGGGTGGCTGAAGGCTTAAAATCACGAATGAATATGGCACAGCGCGATCCAGGTATGTTTAAGGGGGCAACTTTAAAAAAAAATCTATTGTGAGCGAAGGAGCAAACAAAGCGCGCACTCGAGTTTTAAACCCACTCTCGATTATAGGCCTATACTGATATTAAACGGGAAATTGAAACAATTTTATTTTTACCCCTAATGAAAAACAAATAATAAATATATATCTAGCAACAAAAAGAAAAAAATAATCTGAATATTTTAAACAAAACTTTAGTGGTGTTGAATATGAAATTTAAATTGCTACCATACGATTATTACCCCCCGTTATAATTACATCAACGTTGCGATGCAAGTCTTGTCCATTTAAATCCCCTGAAACTCGGAGATCGTGAGGATGCGCGTTTCTAGCCTCCATTAACTTTACAACATGTCAGAGGCTTACGCATGGTCGACTAATGGGCATTAAAATTCGGACAGCACAAACATGACGAAAGTTGGCCGAAATTCAGGTAAGTCAGTCGGAATTCAACGAAGCTGACTTGTATTCTGTCTAATTCATCATACAATAAGTATCTCTCCAACTTCTAACTTCGCACAATATATATCCTCAAAGAGGCATACTCTGAAACACCTTCATTTTAAAATATCACGAAAATAAGATAGTTTAGATTGATAACTCTTTCTGTAATATCGTAGCCAGTTAAGTACCATACAAAGACAGTAAACTGAATTACACTCTGCTATTGACCCATCCCAGACGTGTGCTGTCACATTAGGAGATAGCGCAACACCCTCAGGTCCCTGACTTGAGATATTTTATTATTTCATCCGAAGAACATATGAATTTTTCCCAAATTGATCTTTATTCAATCCCAGTTGACCAGTTCCACTATAACTACCTAGACACAGCAACGGAGCATTTACATAACCCATTATATTATTCGCCAAGGCGTGCAAGTAGCAACGGAGAATAGAAATACCAATAGAGGAAAATCATCGTGCACATTGTAGAGAGACGGGCGATTTGTTCCTAACAAAAATATGAGACAATTGATAGACCACAAAATCTGCCCTAGAGAGGGTACGAATGTTATTATCTGCTTAATGAATAGGGTAGAGAGCTGCCATCAGTATGTGCCATCAATAATTGGCTATATTTAAATAAATGAATGCTTTAAGTAATGTTGTTTTGTGTATTCAATATAGTTCACAAAAAAGCAATATAGCACTTGGCGAGGAGCAGCCGAGTGCCAGTCTCGAACTACAGTAGTAGGATCAACATTTACAGTGCAAGTATAGACCTCAATTGATTTAGAATTTCCGCCGAGCGCGAAAGCGTCTAAGACTGACAAACTTTACGGTAATAATTCGAGTTTAACGCGCAGACTGTAGCTCCTACCCCTACTAAATATGTATCTGCACGCGCGATCGAGAGCCGAAAACGTGCTGTTTAACAAGAGTATAATTCGTACATTAAATAGACTCTCGCACCATTACACGTACTTCTTCTCGTTTCCACAGACGCCATCATTTTAGTAACCGCAAGCACGAGCCGACCTGAAGTTGGGAGTAAATATTGAGAGTTATTAGTGCATATAATGACTATAATTAAGATTTATATTATGTTAATAATGTGCATTCTATACCCTACTAATATGGTAACATAATTTTGAGCCAAATTCGCTAGTAATCTGCTGCATTATGATTATAATCCCTAAGATGCGCGAATCTGCAAGCCAAAGTGAAGCTTTAAAATAAATATGAAGAAATAAAGCGCACTTCTAGATACCACTACAATATCCTTTTCAAAAAGATATAACTATCCTATTTCAAATATTTAGAGTATTAAAGTAGCTGAATGCTGCCAGAAGGCCAGAAAGTGTCCTCATTTGTACCACCCCCGCCCCCACCCCAGCATTTGAGTATTGCCAATCTGACTACCGCCCGGCTCCTATTAGGCTTAAAATATCTCGAATATAGGGCGATGCCCCACTCTTGATCTTAAATTTACTGAAGAAAGAAAATATGAAATACAAAGGAAAAGATGAAAGAATTAGAGCATAAATAATGTTGATTACTTCCGGACTACTTCATGTAGAAAACTGCAAAATTATGTCGAACTGAGAATAAAAAGATAGCAACCCTTGCGTCAAATTGTATACCTGAGCCAATTGTGGGAGAATGCATTTAACTGTTGAGTTGTTTACAAATTTGAAGACTAATCAAAGCGCCGCGTAATCTACATAAATATGTCATGTCGGCAATTATAGAAACGCGGTCTCTTTTGTTCTTCAACATCAAAGCGCAACACACTTTCCCACGCGTATTCTTAAAACTTGCATCTGATCTGCGGAAGAATTGTGTCTGAAATAAAATCATTCTCATCATGGACTCCGTTCGAGAAGCAATGTTTTTCCCTACTCCCACCCCTCCATTCTTTGACGATTGTTTGGACTTTGTTTGGTTCCCTTCTATATATTGCCAGATTGCACGAAAGACTTTGCATGAGACTGGAGTGGAGGGGGCGCGCCCCCGAGTCTCCTGCGGTCACATTCGTCCATGGTTTTTGATAACCGCTCGGTTATCAAAATATAAAAAAGGGGTCAAGTTTGTGTGTCTGTGTCCAACTACAAGCGTCCGTGCCTCACGGCTAAAAAATCAACAAAAATGCTACTTTTCTATTTAAGGCTGGTTAAATAT
>CALNVZ010000711.1:558722-576231 GCA_940671915.1 Paracentrotus lividus
CATGTGAGTTCATGTTTGCTGCTGTGTTAAATGCATCAAAAGAAATTAAAATGCAGTACATTCATTACAACGCTTTTAGGAATTTACAAGTGAAAAAAGCGGACATTAGAATGCAACAAACAAGAAACCCACAAAATTGCATTTTTCAAAAACTTACTCAACTTGTCCTAATATTGTCCCAATAACATATCAATACATGGGCAAGTAATATAACCATGTGCCATGCATGTCTTGTCATGATATGTTATAGTTAGCATAAATATGGGGGGATATTCATCAAAATGAGGCCATACTTCCTTCACTCTCACCCCAGAACTCTAGGCATACCACACCACTGCTGACTGGTATGGCATGTGGGCATTCTGTGTGTATCAGTCTGTGTATCAATAGCATATACTTTGCACACAAACCACTGCACATTGCACTCTCCCCAGTGTGATCCTGTTTAGGCACGGCCCAGAAACAAATCGATTTACACAGTTTTGTTGCTAAATTCAGGTCTTAGAGTGGATTTTATAACAAATAATTTTGAACACAGAGGTTATTTGAGGTATTAATTCATATTATTCTGCTATGGAAGTAAAACAAAAAATATGTTCTCCGAAAACTATACATGAGCTTTAAGTCTAAGCAAAATATATATTTGATTTAAAGACTTTTATCCAACTTTAGCCTCATGAAAGCTTTTAGCAAAGAAAAAAAAAAACACAAAAGTTAACATCTTTAGCAAAGAAACAATAACAAATAGCAATGTATGACGTCCAATCAGATATTAACTGTGGAATTTCATATGACTTCTGGCCACACTATAATTTAACGAATACAGGTTTGATATAATAAATTGTGGTGGAATTTTCCCACAAGAATTGTACAAAAAAACAAAAACTTCAGTTTCTTCATCATTAATATTTTCAATACAAAGAATGGATGTCAGATGTGTGATAGAACGTTAGATTTCAATTTCATGCTATTCTGTATTAATCTAATAATTAAGCCATTTACAACTAGGCTTCACTCAGATAAGCTAAGATGGCAGTTGATCTTCCCTGTTTCACATGAAGAAAGGCAGACAAAACTCAACCCTCAAAGTTTGAGACTGACTGTTTATAGCCACGGTTTAAATAAACCAATTAAATACATGTAGCAAAAGCTTAGATATATATCAGTGAGATGCTTTTCAAAACAAATATTAAGTCACGGTCTATGTGACAAAATTAAATCTCTATAACCTCTAATCTAAGAGATTGGTGGTTGTAACCAAAGTTACATCATACAATCAAGTAAGTTCAGCATTTAACAGATTGAGCTATATTGCTTGTTCATAAACACATAAATAAGTATTGAGGAAAAGTATCTTTGAACTCTTCCTAAACAAGGAAAATAACAGAACAATGCCAGTAAATAGGCAATGGGGTTTCATCAATGATTGAGTTTCAAAGAAGTTATTATATGCTAATATTTTAACCTCTTTATATTTACTTGTTCATGTAAGTAGATTCATGCACAAGAGTCAAAAGGATTCAGACTGATTGTGCTAATATAGTTTGACTCAGAACAAAAGTATTATGTTCAAACCAAATGATCTACATTTCTTTGAATAATTTCAAATCAGAACCAAGATGTATGAATGAATAGATATTTAACATATGATTACCTATTAGATCCCTTTGGATCAATATGACCTATGTCTTTTATTAAGGCATCCATGGTAGCTTGATAAATCATCATCGTTTTAAATTGTAAAGATCAAATTCTCAGCTCGATAGGATTCAATATATAAATGTTTGAGTGTTTTATGATATTGATAATAAGTGTAATAAGTATGAAGGTTTTAATATGTCTGATGTCCAACTATATATTTACTTTGATTCATATGTCTTCTAGCACACTGTAAATAAACAAATGCACGTTTGTTAGTTTGTTATAATGAATGTGGTGGTATTTTCCACATGAATTGTACAAAAAACAAAAACTTCAGTTTCTTCATCATTAATATTTTCAATACAAAGAATGGATGTCAGATGTGTGATAGAACGTTTGATTTCAATTTCATGCTATTCTGTATTAAGCTAATAATTTGCCATTATACGATTAGGCTTCACTCAGATAAGCTAAGATGGAAGTTAATCTTCCTTCTGTTACCACATGAAGAAAGGGCAGACAAAAATCAACCCTCAAAGTTTTGAGACTAACGATTTAAACAAACCAAGTCAATACATGTAGCAAAAAAAAATCGTTAGATATATCAGTGAGATGCTTTCAAAACAAATATCAAGTCACGGTCTAGGTGACAAAATTAATCTCTATAACCTCTAATCTAAGAGATTGATGGTTGTAACCAAGGTTACATCATACAATCATGTAAGTTCAGCATTACAGACTGAAGCTAGGTGAACATATTACTTGTACATAAACACATAAATAAGTATTGAGGAAAAGTATCTTTGAACTCTTCCTAAACAAGGAAAATAAAGAACAATACCAGTAAATAGGCACTGAGGTTTCATCTATGATCGAGTTTCAAAGAAGTTATTATATGCTAATATTTGAACCTCTTTTTATATTTACTTGTTCATGTAAGTAGATTCATGCACAAGAGTCAAAAGGATTCAGCCTGATTGTGCTAATATATGTTAAAAGCTGAAAGCTGGATGTTTCCCGGGGTGGAATAGGAAGCCGCGGGAAACTGACACTTTTGAATGGACAAGGCGCCTAATACATGTAGGTACTGGTTTCCTTTAATTTTGGCTTAATAGACCAGGGGGTCGTTTCACGAAACCATGGACAAGTTAGTCCATGTATCTTTATCCGCCAACCACTGAGTTAGCTCCAATCTTACTATGTTGGTTATATGAAGCTCTTCCAAGCTAGACAATTAGTGATATCGATATTATTGGAGAAACTATCGACGAGCTAATATTTAGAAAATTTGTTTTTAAAAGTATTTTCAATATTATCGAAAATTGACGTGATAAAATGGGTCAAAAACAGTATGAAAACTCATATCATGTAAAATGTATAAACTCTGTATCGAAATGCACGCTGTCACTTACTGCATAGATTTAAAAGGTGTCAATCATTATTACATGTATAAGACCACGTCGGAACATGAGATGGGTACCCCCGCATGTGCTAATTTGATTGTTTCGTAAATTATGCTAGCTGAAAATGGAGCTACATGTAGATTGAAGTTTTTCCACTATTTCTGACAAAAAGAAATCAAGAATACATTACAATTTTTTTTTAAATATCAATTCATAATTACTTATATTTTGGGACTAATGAGATCTATTTTACTACCCACGTAGTCTATACGGGTCTATTTATGTAGCTTTATGGTAGGCTATAATGATTATAAATTTACTCAATATTATTTCTTGATTGGATATATTTACTCCATATTATTTCTTGATTAGATCTAAAAGCAACTGATCCTTAGACTTATCAGTGGCGGATCAAGGATTTGAAAATAGAGGGGGCGCCAGCCCCGATAATGGGGTGAGCCAATACAATTTTCCGATTTTAACATGGGTGATTTTCAAATTTTAGAGGGGGCGTGTGTCCCCTGCACCCCCACCTGGATCCGCCACTGACATTTTCGTGAAACGGCCCAGAGTTTAAATTATTATAATTTATCCATGTTTCCTTCCTGGTGACATAGTAACAAGGTAATAAAGCAAGCTGTAATATAAAAAGAATGAACTACAATACATGGAATCCAGTTAACATACATTAATTGTTGCTATGCCAGGCAAGCTTCAGGCAAGCTTTTAGGTTGTCAAGAACAAACTTTCTTTAAAACTTATGCATACAATTTGAATATGTAAACTGGTATATTATCCTCTTCATAATGTTATGTAAATAAGTTCATCGAGCACAAAGAAAAATATCTGTTAAAGAAATAAAGACAAAATTCAATGAAAACTTCCTTTTATTTATGATGACTACTGAAAAATTTACATGATTCAACATTCAATTTGGTGTTTTACATCTGTGTGTTTGGAAGCAGTGTGCACGTGGCATGCACTACTATATTTGCACACGGTGCAGTAGTAATTTGTACAAAATGGAGGCTCAAGCTACACATGTAGCACGTAGTAAGCTATCTTGTATATATGATTGCCCGCATTCAAATATCACACTCGCAGGCAAAAACTGCAAATTTTATTATTTTGAGGCCCTACAATGCTAAAAATGAATATTTTAATAAAAAATGTAGTAATGGACAAGTCCAAGATCACGTGCCAAGATAATGTCCCCTAAGAAAACAAAATTGTTTGTTTTATAAAGGAATTTTTGGTGGGATAAGAAAGCCCAAATGTAAAAACCTTAGAATTTCAATTTAAAAAATTTGTTGATATGCAAATTTGTGCAAATTTGGGGCATCTAATTTGCATAGTTGGTAACCAGAGCGTTACATATGGGCATTTATAAAAATTGATAAAAAATCAAAACAAAATTGGTGAGATTCAATCATGCGTGGGACATGGACCCCGGCCCTTATCATTTTTTTTTTTTTGGAAAAAAAAAAAAAATTGGTGAAATCTAATCAAATATGCAAAGTAGCTCGTGTCCAAGGATAAAATGTCCCATACGTAACAATTGAGGACATTTTCAAACTTATTTCCCAGAATACAAAAATTGAATTGTTGCAACTTTGGGAAGTTCTATTTACTTATTGTGACAGTATAGTTTAGAAAATTTTATTAACTGTTTAATTTATAGTTTAATACATGTAATCAAAATATTGTTACGTACACGTACTGTATGGAAAAAAACTACATGTGCATATCTATAGGACATTTGTACACAATATCAATTAGGAAGTTTGTGTACAATTCATGTGAATGTAGAATTTTTCTTTTTAGAGTGCTCCAAAAAGAGATCTATTCACATTTCCTGGAGTTTATAAAGTTTGCTTTTTCATGATACTTGGTCCATGAAAAGAATTACTTTAGTAAAGCTAAAAAGTTGGTAATAATGGAGAAGTAATTATGGAAAAGATAAAAACAAAAGAATACATTTAAGATTCACAAAACAATGAAAGACATAAGAATGAATTGTGGAAATTGCCAATATCTTTTGAAATCCTACATTAATATTGAATATGTTTCAATACAGCATTTTAAAAGAAAGAAAATCTTTTGCTACATGTATTTCCATATTTGATTTTTTTTTATTCTAAACATTATGGATCAAATTGTGTGCAATTATGTCCCATACGTAACACGTCCTCTCCAACTTTAACAAAGGCTTACAAAAATAGTGCCAATCCTTATGACACCAGAAGTAATCTAGAGTGTTGGACCTTTCATTACACTAAACTTCAATACATCAGTGGAAATACTCTCAGAGTTTTGGAGTTGAAAATTTGTCTTAAAAAACTAGAATTCTTCTGGTCCCAAACGTAACGCACTACATTTAATGTTATTGCATAAAAGGTCAAAGGTCATATGTCTTCTTATCCCACCAGTGTATTACTCTCTTGGATATCTTGAGGATGAGAAAAAAGGTTTATAGAGGGTAAAAGGCTCTGAAATGTCCCATACGTTGTACAAACATGCATGTTAGCTTGGACTTGCCCTGTTTAATTTTTGCATGAGAAAATGAGTGTCCTGCGTGAGATCTTCCCTAAACTCGTGAGACTTGGTAGCTCTGCTCCCGATTTTATGCTGAAAAAAAATGTATGGGAATGCATTCAGAACGTCTTCACACTAATTTTGCCACATTCCCAACAAGTTGGCTGTGCTGCTCGCATATGTCCACGGGCAGATCCTGGGGGACTTTGCTTAGAACTTAGACCAATGTTTTAAAATTATTGACATTTATTTTATGGTGTGACATAATAATGCGTCGCTGCGATACCAGTTGTGGTTAATTAAACTCATACAAAGTAGTCTATTGACGTAGTAGTGAAAGTTGGACTGTATGGGTGGCAGGTTTTGCATCTTGTTCCATTGGTTTTTTTCCCCATGATTTTTCTACTTTTTACAAAAGATATTTATTCTAAACTGAAGCCTATATGTATTTATCACACTAGAATAGGTTTTTCAATAGCTTTGTAGCTACATGTAGCATGGTAGGCCCCAAATGACAAATGTTGTAACTTCACGTAAATTTGTTTTGCCAAAATTAAAACTGATTAAAACTGATTAAAAGCAGGAGGTCACAGGGTCAAGGATTAGACACGTCATAATGACGTCATGTCCGGCTGGCGACCTTACGATGGACTCATCATTTGGTTGCTGACCACTCATTGCATGTGTTAGTATTTGCCAGATCTTTTTCAGCCCCTTTAAAATAGGTTAGACTCTACATGTAGATCTACATTATAAAAACATATTCTAAGCAAAATTTTTGACATAAAAATCAAAACTTCACTGTTGTATTTGGATTTTTTTTTTTTCCACAGAGCAACCAGATTTTCCCTTCGGACAACCACTTACGAGAAAAATCAAACATTAAGATGTTGCCCGGTAGCCTAGGGCAACTATACCCAGTTGTTGTATGTCCGGACAGGTTGGATGTCCGGACACTCAATTTTAACCAGCCATTTGAAAGGGTTTAAAATCAATATCTTTGAAGTTTTTCAGCACAAAATGTCAGATAATATTGAGGAGAACAAATATTGATGGTGATAAGAAGTATTCAACATTCATTTCTGGCTTAATCCTTAGACGAAAAACCAGGCTTAATTTTTGTTAAGTGTCCGGACATCGCACCCCCCATCCTACTATAAATAGTGTTGAGCATTGCCTATACTAATTTAAACTCAGACTCAACTTACAATTTACAGAAGTAAAACTAAATAGGACTAACTAGTACGACGGATTCATGTCGTTATGTTCATTGTTGTGCTGTACTCTTTCTCTTTTCAACTCCCCCCCCCCCCTTTTCTTTCTTTTCTTGTGATGTCTCAAGAAGTCCTGTTTCCCTATTGTACATAGCCTTTCTGCTTAACTGTTATGCCAAAACATTTTTGGATTATCCTACATACAGTGTAGCTAGTTTTGAATATGTGTACTCATATTACACCATAATTACGTCAATAGGGTCTATTATAAATCTGTCACTGCAAATTGTAGTTGAAGAGGGGACCCTAAGCCCTACTAACTTTGCTTTTTACCAGGGTCTCCTCGTCTTTCTTACCTGTTTACAAGAACTGAACTTAATATTTCTTGCATACTTACATGTAGTTAGATCCAGCCTACTAGTAAACCCACGCTAGCAGCAAAGCTATGTCGGGACTGTGGCAAAAATTTTGTGTGGAGACTGAATGCGTTCCAAACCACTTTTGCAAAAGTCGGCGAAAAATCGGGAGTGTTCTTTATTTTTTATTTTCATGATTTATTAAAAACCTATTCTATGATGAATATGAATAGGAATCTAAATGGAAATACAGGAGGGATTCAATTTAGAATCAATATCTTTTGTAAAAAGTAGAAAAGTCATCGGGAAAACCAAATGGACCAAGATGCAAAACCTGCCACCGCCACCCTTACAACTGTAGTCCCACTTTCTAGATTTCAAGGTCAATACTTTGTATTGACAGTCTTAATATGACATGAGTGTGTAAACCTGATCATGAAGTTTAAATGTTAGGCCTAGATCTACTAGTCTAGGCCCTAGTAATAGTAGACATATGTCACTATCTATGTGATAAACTGATTTATAAAATAGCTCTGTGATTTTACGCATCGTGGTTGGTCAAAACGTGTCACATGTGCATGCTGAATTTTCGATGCAAAGCACCGGTGTGATTTTGCGGCGCAAAAAAAGTGATAACACATACATCTGGGTCTTTTCCGTGTCTTGTTTACTTTCTTCGATGATGATCGTGATGTAGATCTTGAGCTACTTACCAAAAATTCCAAGGGATAATCCCTTGGAATATTTTTGGTAAGTAACTCAAGATCTACTAGACTCTAGAGCTAGCAGAATGTCGCAACCCCTATCCAAAGCTATCTCGCGGTGCACTGCATTCACCGCTAATGCACGCTCGGGCATGTGTTAATGCTATAGAGAATCTAATCTTGTCCTACATTTATTTTTATTGGCTAAGGATCAATAAATATTTAGCGTGATGTGTCAGGACCTGACATTTTGCTGACCCAACGATGCAGATACAGATACAGATCTGTCTATCTATCTAGTCTAAGGTACATGTACTTACCATTCTATTCTAAGTTAATGTGTTCTGCATCTTACTGCGGCAGCCCGTACCGGTACATGTATTTGTGGCAGCGTCGCAGCGGGCGTCCGTCCCGGGGCTATTCTGCATGAAGCGATGTATTTGCACTGCACTCTGAAACTCGAAGTGGATTCGAATTCCTCCTCAGACTGTCTTTGCAGAATGCAGGGTTCGTTCAAATTAAAGTGTAATAATGAATGTGGTGAAGAAAAGATAGGGGAAATTCTCATCCCACCAGGTCACGTCGATAAACAACTGGCATGATCATGATGATTAACGTTTTAGAGCTGAGTTGGATCATATCGACTAACGTTAGACTGGATCGAGCTTCTTTCGTAATCAGTCATATGCACATACGGTATCGTACATGTAGCGTGGATTAAAAAAAATAATAATACGGTAAAAAAAATAAAAAAATAAATAAAATCTAGAACTAGATCTACCGGTACACACGGCAGCATTTTAACTTCCATTTCTATGGTAAAATAGCTAGATGTAGGCCTAGGCAGATTTATTTACACACAAAAAAAATGTTAAAAAAATAAATGAATAAAGAAAAAAAATAAAGAAAAAAAAGAAAAAAATAATCGTCGGCTTGGATCCAGAAGGGCGCTATTGCAGATCAAGGATGTTCCGTTTGGTGCCAGAAGGGCGCTAATACCATTGACTTCGTACAGTAATATCACCCTTATGGCTCTCAACGGAACATCTATGAGATGCAATAACGCCCTTATGGCTCCCAATTAGGGCCTAGTAAAATTATGTCTTGTTAGAATGTTGAAGAGAAGAATGCCAAATGGAATTCAGAATGGGATGTATGTTAAGATCCTAGGCTATAGGCCTAGGAAACTAAAAAGTTTGAAAAGTCCTTCACGTCTGATAAGAATACATCGCCAAGCAGCTTGGATCTTCTGATAGCATCATAACACAATAAGAAATCTTTCCAGTTGCTACTGCAATTTAACACGGTAACATTCGAAGAAAGGAAGCGGGTTTGGCTAAAGCACTTCAGGGTGACCTTCTAGGGCTCACCAGTCAGCGACGTGATACAGACGCCCCCTTTTCAACCACAAAGTTGTGATCTCTCCTCCTATTAAAACAGGGGCTTTCTTCATGGTAAGCTTTCTTTCGTGTGTCTGAAAAGGGTGCAAGTTTCAAAAATCATTGTGGCCAGATAAAATTCCTGTGTTCGGCCTGCAGACGTATATTGGAGAGATCCTTTATTTCACGAAACTCCTTCTCCAATTCTGCAATGAGCTCTAATTGCGGATGAAACCCAAAAGCTCTTTCTCTTTGTCATCCATTAATACCCATTCCTTCTTAAGACAAGGGATCTTTCATCGACCATCAAACTCATAGACGGTATATAACATTTAATCACCAATTGCAGCTAAGATATATCATAATTCAATGCTTGTTACTCGTTTGATTCCATTATGTTGAAACCATATTAAGGAACAAATACCAAAATCGGTTTTCAGAAAAAGGAATGAAGATTCCCCTTCCTCCCATCTTCTCTCAATAAGGCGAATCACTAGGAAGAACTAAAAAATATCTAGGGGCCAAACGTACCTGTCAATATTCCTTGATTCCACAAAGGCATGTCTGATAGCGTTAACCCTGGATTGTCACATGATCGCTTACAAATTTTTTCTCAATATAATATTGGAATCCCACAATGACACAGTAATTTTACAAGCAATAGATGTATGTTATTCAGATCCACTTTCTTTGCTTCAAAGCTGTAGTATGGAAGACCTACACGAAGATGTGACAAAACTTCTCTGGAATTCCTTCAGGGTCGATACTTTTGGGCACCATATCTATCTGTAATTTGTAGTAAATTACATCTAAGATTACTTCACTAGATTCAGTACGTAAAAACGTGAACTCGGATGGACTAGTCCAAAACCTATGTCTACAAAGTAGGGTACCAACAAAAAATATTCTAACCTCGCACTTTACGATATATTGCTGATGAAATTCATTGACTACTGCGTCCTTTTGACAGGTAATCTGCCACAAGATACTGCTTTCTTGCGAGTAGAGGATGCATCTGCAAAAGTTTGGACTCTACTTGATTATTCCCAAAAACGAACCCGCGAGTACATGACAATTTAATGAAGCCTCTGATTCGATGTACACTACAGACTAGGAAGGTCCAAGCTTAAAGAAGTGATGACTTTTAAGTCATTTGTAGTCTGACATATGCGATCTCGAGAAAAGACTTCTATCACAGAAGAATCTCTCTGCATGGACATGCTGTGTTGATAAACTGCATTGATTGGAATCGAATCTCTATGTCAATAAAAACTCCTCACTCTGTAATATAGAAAGGCAATAGATGAAATAAGAAAGTATCCATATATAGTGTATGGATAATTCAGAACAACTGGAACAATACAGAGATCCTTAAAAGAAACAGACTTAGAAGAAGGACACATATACTACGACGTTAATATAATAGAGAAAAAAAGAGATACAATATAATAGATTATAGGAAAAAAGAGACACAAACAAAAGAATGAAATTTTATAGAGAATCTTACCACCAGAAGTAAAATAATAACGTAGTCTGATATTTGCTGGTCACTGTTCTTACGTTACCGTGAGAAGGAAGTTATTTCGGCATGTGTACTGCTGTTATGCGCCTCCCTCAGAAATATGACGAAGGGACCGGCGACCTTTAAATTCTGTTGAATCTACATATGTACGCGATACAAGTAGTCTGTTAATGTGAATCTACCCAACTCTTCATGTCACGATTCGTTGAGCCTGCGCGTACCATTGTGAATCACTATCTCGTAACCTGGCTCGTTACCGATTGTAGGTGTCAGCTATGTATTTCGAAACCAATTATTCCCCGACTTTAGTTCTTCGATACCTAATAATTTTCGCTACTTTAAACGGGAACGTTTTCCATGTCCATTAACGTAGCACTAATAAATTACGTAAACTAATAATAAATAGTTAAATTCGTAACCCGCTGCCCGACTATTAATTTCTATGAACCGATTTTATTTCGACAACATTATTCGACTTTAAGTTCTTCGATAAATAATAATTTTCGCTGTTTAAAACGGGACGTTTTCATTCCATAATAATAATTACATTAAATTACTCGGAATTGTACCCGCCTCCGACTTCTTTTATGAAGGATTTTATTTCGAAACATTTCGACTTTTTAGGTTTACTCCGATAAATAATAATTTTCCCTACTTTTCATAAACGGGACGTTTTCATTCAAGTGACTAATAATAATAACGTTCAATCGTCTGCCTGCCTCCGAATTCATTTCTGCAGGACTTCTATTTGAAACATCTATCGACTTTTAAGTTCTTCGATAAGATATTATTTCGCTACTTGGAAACGAGCGCGTTTTTCATTCCTATTATACTATCAATAATAAATTACGTAATCTGTTTACGCTCGTCTCCGACTTTACTTTCATTGACAGGATTGTTTTCGACATTCTCGACTTTAAGTTCTTCCGATACAATTAATAATTTTCTGCTTTTACTTGAGAAACGGGATGTTTTCCTTCCATAACTAAATAATAAATTACGTAATCTGTTACCTTGCTCCGACTTTTATTCGCATGAGGTGTTTTTCGAAACATTTCGTCGAATTTAAGTCTTCCGATAATACATAATAGGTTACTGTTTTGCGAATAAAAAATTATCATTATCATTTGATATTTACAGGTATTTTTATTCCGCACTTATGTTGGCTCCGTTTTCTTCCGATTTGTATGTTAGTTTCTTGCCATAAGAATTTACACGATCGCTCATGGTTTGTTTGTGTTTCACTGATCGGTAGTGCTACCGGAATCCCAATCATATATCTTTACTTTCTGGCCTCAGTCACATCATCGTCCGTCATTTTCATTAATAAGTCTGTGTCTCATATACTTTTGATTCAAATGTTGAGTCGACTGTACGATGTCAATAGCTGATGTTCCTAATTTTGTTGAGTGAAGTTGGCGTTTCGATGGTATCCTTCATAAGGTAAAGGTGACGCACCATTCCCGGGGTCAAGAAGGGGTTCTTAAGCCCGGTCCATTGGCTTTTTACGGATGATTTCCGTTATGAACTTGGCGCGTTGTTTCTTTGTTTTTATTTTGTTTTTTGCGGCTCCATTGAACGAATTTGTAAACGCAACTCATGCGGCAATTAATCCTCCCGTCAGTGGGAACCGTTGCCTTTTACGTTAATGACAAACCTTGCCATTATTTAGACACACATCACCGTTGTTTCGACGGGGTAAAATATTGTTTCTCTGGTATGACCTAAATGCAGCCTCCTCATTTTCACGGTTTGAACAACCTGGTGCTAGCGGCAATTTTGCGTGAGTTACCGCGATGACAAAACGTGGCTTCTATTACGGTCGGAGTCAAACGGAAGTTCAAACTTCGCAGTGACGTTTTCTCTCGAATTTTCGTAATCTTCCAAAGAGTACAAATTCTTCTCACGTTTTAGAGGCTATATCTCCAGTCTGTGATATTGACTCTTTACAGTCGGGGTCCTACTATATCGAATCTCAGAATGGCAATGACACACGTATCAACTAATAATCAATTAAAATGCGATTTTAAAAATACTTCCCGACTTGTCTCTCCATTCGACCCCCGCTAGCTCATGTAATCCAACATATCCCAAGCAAAAACCCCTTCTTAATTTCAAGCCCTAAACTGGTATTTTTTCCTAAAAACCACCCGATTTTTAAATTGCACAGTAGGCCAGTACACTGTCACTAGTTACTGAAATGAGCCCAGTAGATTACTGGTCTAGATGCTGTAATCTGTTCATCTGGGATTGCCAAAATTTACTCACAGTAATTCACCCTGAACACTACCCTTCGACACTCGGCGATGACAGCACTAACACAGTAGGCCTCTACTGTAGTCTGTCGCCCTGCGATTTTTGTCATTCATCCGCCGCCCATCGGCCTACTTTGTACCGTGTTAGTTTGTTATTCCAGACCTTCCGTCTTAATCTTATTTCTTACCATCATTGACGGTGATACCGTTGGAACCTTAGATACTTTCAGTTAATAATTATTTATTTTATTCTGAAATCTCGTGGAATCCTTTGGTCTTCAACAGGGGACACTTACTATTCTTACCAATGTGTATTAACTATGTTTGCTCTTTGTAAGCACTACAATTCGTATGTGTTGTTATGAAAGTCGCAGACGCTTTTTCTTTTCCAGTGGACTTGGAAAGCTTATTTATATTACAGTCTGCTGTTAAAATGATGGACAATCAAGGTTTTCTTGTTCTTGTAATTATTTGTCACCATAATATTATTTACTCGAAAAAAGATTATTTTCTGTACATATTTTTATTTCATGCTTGATTCTTTATTGTTTCATTTTGTGCTTGATAGTTGGATAGACTACGCTTTTGTTGCCGTTTTAGTTTATGATAAAACTTAAGGAGATTGTAATTATTTCAATCTTATCCTTTTTGTCATTCTTGTGCATCTCAGAATAATTACTTATAACTCTTACCATTATACTATCTTATATTTTTATGATACGAAAATTGATTTCATAATTTCAGATGATCATTCAAGTTGTTTATGTTGATGTGTTTTACGTACCTAGTCACTTTTTTCCTATCTACCGCATCAGACGAGATCAAGAGATAGTATCGAGGGAGAGAGAGGAACGATCAGGCAGAAGAAAGTGAGACGAAGCACACGGAGCGCCTAGGTATATGGCATACTTTATTTCAATTTGTTTTCAAAGCTTTAATTTAAAAAATAGTGCACAATAAAACAAAATACATGTTTCAATTAGAATGTCATTGAAATTTTATAACCATGCAGGTTCTTACATATCCGTTCCCGTATCAGGACAATACCCCCCGGACATTATCCCCCCGCGGGACAATTACCCCCCGGAACACTTACCCCGATGACATACCCCCGGACAATGTACCCCCGGACCAATCTACCCCTCGAGGGACAATTACCCCCCAGGAGGGAACAATTATCCCCCGGACAATTACTCCCCGAGGACAATTACCCCCCGCCGAAAATTACCCCCCGGACAAATTACGCCCTCCCGAGGACAAATTACCCCCGTGACAAATTGACCCCCCTCACCACCGGCCCCGAGGACAATTAACCCCCCGGACATTGCCCCCGGACAATTACCTCCTGGGACAACTTACCCCGGATCAATTTCACCCCCCCCCCCCCGAGGAACAATATACTCCCGGAGAATTTATCCCCTCGGTACAATTTTAACCACAGAACGAATTTACCCCTCGGATCCTTGTTCCTTATGCTTAATGGTTTCTTCTTTCCTTTTCCCTTTCTCTGTATATACTTGACGTCTTTCCTCCTTTTCTCTCTCTCCTCTCTCTCATTTTCTTATTTCTCCTTTTTCCCTTTCCCTTTCCCTCCCCCTTTCCTATTAACAATTATAATTAGGGTCTTTCCCGGCCAATTTCATACATTTATCATTTAATGTGTATTCAATTCGTGTGTTTGATGCGACAAGACTGACTTTAGTCAAACAATTTCGTGTTCATGCTCTCAGATTCGTTTTAGGCACACAAAGTAATGGTTGCAAAGTTCACAATTCGAATATAGGCATTTAATTTCATATTATTTGTGCATTCAAATTTGTGCGAATTTCAGTATACAGATGAAATCGACAGGATGAAGACGAATTTTGAATAGCTATTGCCGAATGACATATGCTTATTATGTGAAGTAGAATGCCGCCAATACGAAATCAATCACATCATCGTTATTTTTTTGATGATTTGAATACGATTTTGACTGCAAGCATTTCGATGCAGCACGGTTTTTTTTCCGAACATGAATGCCTTTAATATTGCAATTGATTGACAAACAATGAAATTGCCGGGGAAAACCTATATTAAGCATTATAATGTGCCGACTATCTAATAAACTATTCAGTGGCCGCAGCTAATACATGTATTATTACCCGGCAATAGCCGTAGCTGCCCTAATAAAGGCGCTTCAGGCATTCGAGAATTTCTTCCTACCGGTACCCATTTACCTTAGTTGGTCAAGTCTGGCCAATTGTAGATTAATATCTAACCAAAGGACATTAGTGTAATGGAGGGGATTCGAACGCGTACCTTGTGATTGTCAGTCCCGACTTATCCCTTCGACCACACAACCTCCACCTCCAGCTCCTTCCCCCCCCTTTTTGTTTGTTTAGCGGCGCCTTCTGCGCCATGAAAAATGGGGGGGGGGGGGCTTGCGCCGAAGCCCCCGTTTGGATACACAAAATGCATCAGAAAACAAAATATGTAAACTGGCCCTCATATTCCGACGGTTGATTCGACAAAAATCCGTGGCGGTCATCAGGGCCATACATTAATGACTCCATAAATGAACAAATAAAGTGAAAATAACTTATGTATGATATTTAATTTTACGATTAACCTTATTTTATTCATAAATTGATATTGGGCTTTAGTTTATATTTGTACTTTATTGTTAATTATGAGTTATTAATTATGGCCTTTATTGCCACCCTTAGAAACCATGGGCTCAGACCACGGTTTTTTATCTTATTTGCCTGATGGTTCGCGAAAACACGAGTCTCGCCCGATTTCGCTATCAACAAAACACGCAATATGACCTTTTGACCTTTAAGTTGACCTTTGTACCCCTATATGACCTTTGACCTCATCATTCTCATCAACATATAAGTTGTATTAACCAGGATAATTTATACCAGGGGTGAACAAAACTGAAGCTATAAAGAATGAGTGAAAGTTAAACAAAAGTTTAAGAAAAAGACGGCCTTTAACTTGACATTTTGACCCCTATATAACCTTTGATCTCATCATCCTCATCAAGGCACATGTGGTATTACCCAAGAATCATTTGTACCAAGTGTGACACACATTGATGGAGAAATAAAGAAATGCGAGCAAGTTAAACAAAAACTTTGACATTTTCGTAATAGACTAACAGACCAACAGAATAACAGGAAAATTTATTACTAGGTCTCTGCCGAACTTCGTTCAGGCGAAACAAAAATAAATAGAAATAAGATCAGTTGGAATCAGAGATGAATCAGAGATATTCAACATTTGTGATTATTTTGTGTAATCGCGTACTTTCTGAATGTTCAATTTATTTTTTTATGAAAATAAAGGATATATGGGGCAACATATTTTCTGATGCATAGGCGCAGAAATCGAAAAGGGAAAAAGGGGAAAAGCAGGTAAAAAGAAAAAGTGAAAGAGTGAAAAAGAAAAGGAAAAGATAGATATACAGAGGAAGAGAAAGAGAAAGCCAATAAGATAAGATCAAGTAAAATAATTCGAAAACTTGCGATACCGGGCGAGACTCAAAATAGGCGCCGCTTGATACCAACATCAATGCCTGTGAGGGGGTAATTGTCCTCGGGGGGTAATTGTCCTAGAACCATCCTTTTCCTTCAAATCATGGTACAGCCTACTAAGAGTTCTGATATATCGATCAACGCGTAGGCCCCGGTTGATCATGGCCGTTGATATACCATGGACTGGTGCTCAGCCACATGCGCACGCCGCACATAAACGTGCTGAAGCCACTACCTGCCGCCTTACCCCCCCCCCCCTCCCCCTGTCAGAGTTCTTTTTTAAATCTTACCAGCTAGGGTCAGCGGAGGAAAAACTTTTTTTTTTCTTTAGTATATTTTGTCCCCTCCCTTCTTCTCATTTTTTTTTCACATCACGCTGGCCTGCGATAAGCGGGTGGCGGGGGAGGGGGGGGGGTAGTGTTATTTATATATTTTCCCAGCTTCGACCATCCAGAAAAGTCCGTTTTCGCCATCCTTTTATCTCTCTCTCCCCCCCCCCCTTTTGGGGGCGGAGGGGGGGGGGGCACGCCGGCCCCTGGATTCGCGCCTGTACAGTATTTGTTCATTTTCAACCACACCGCTATCAATTTACTTATTAGTCTATTAGGGTGTTTAATCTGTCACATTTTCACTTTCATTTTCTACGCCCACGCCCCCTCTCTAGTTGTTATAAGTAAATTAAAAAGAGATGTTGGTGTGATTTCAAAATCATGCAATCGCAAGATGTGTTTATTTTATTTTGGCTCATCATCATCAATGATTGGAGAATTATGAACTTTGAAGGTATAGCTCCCCTCTACAATTTGAAAACCACTCATTGACTGTAGGCGCCCTACGTGAAATCGAAACATTTTGTCGGCACACATTCCCCCCCCCCCCCTTATTGTGGCCCGGCGCCACTTCATTTTCAAACCCTGCATGGACCCACGTTTATTTTATATAAAAATAATAATTATAGGCCTCATATTACCATCCCCTA
>CALNVZ010000711.1:576624-595036 GCA_940671915.1 Paracentrotus lividus
TTACAGTGTGATTAAAGAGTAGTCTAGTAAATTAGTTAGTAGTTGTATTAGATAGTAGCTAGATATATCGTTATTAGTCAGTAATAGATATAAGTTCAAGAAGAGTTAAGAGTTGAAGTATTTTTTAGTAGTAAGAGTAGAGTAGATTTTAGAAGTCTTTAGTTCGAGATCAGTTATTTCATAGTCAGGTTAGATTTTTTTTCTTTCTTTTCATAGATTGTGTAGTTTAGATTTATAGATAGAAACTTAGAGATTAAAGAATATATTAGAGTAAAGTTCTTATATAGAAGTAGATAGTTTTCTAGAGAGAAGCTTAGTTTTTTTAGTTTAATTACTAGCTAGTAAGTTAGGTTTTAGATATTTTTTATGAAAGTTAGTTTATAGTCTTATTATATTTAGTAGTTTTTAGTTTTTTTTTTAGTAATTTAGCTTATTTAGTTAGAATAGCTAGTAGTATATCGTAGATTTGTAATCAGTAGAAGAGTAGTTAGTAGATAAGTAGTCTAGAAATTATAGATAGTAGTGTTTTATTTAGAAGTAGTAGATTAAGTTAGCGAGAATAATTTATTCTTTAGAGATATAGAAGTATTTAGCTAGACTTTTTCATTAGTTTATTTAGTCTAAGAGGTCATAGTAGACTTATTTAGAGTAGTCTAAATGTTAGTTTAATAGAGAAGTAGTCAGTTTAAGGAGTAGTATTATAGATTGAGTCCATTTCATAATTAAGAGATTAATACATATAATTAGTAGTCATAGTGAAGTATAAAGAGTTTAGTTTAGTTTTGTTATCTTTTAGAGTTCTTTTAAAGGTTCTTTAGGTTTAGAGTAGGTTTAGTCAGTTAGTCTTAAGAAGTAGTTCGTAGTAGAAGTTTCTTTTAGATTTTAGAACTGTAGGTAGTACTAAGTTGTCAGAGTATTATTTTCTAGGAAGAAAAGAAAAAAGTTAGTAGAAACTATAAAGAGAGGGGTAAAAAAAAAGAGTTATTTATATAGATTAGATGTTAGTAGTAGTAAAAGTTTGAGAAGTTTAGTGTTTAAAGATAGATATTATATACTTTTTAGTAATTTTTTCATTTTTTTAGGCTTGTTAGTAGTTAGTAGATTCTAGCTTTTTTTTTAGCAAGGAGAGATGTTGTAGTATATTAAGCAGGTGGAGGGGGATAGAGTAGCTACGTGGTCCAAGGGCGCTAGATCACATTACTTCGTACAGTAAAACCTTATGGCTCTCAACGAACATCTATAGATGCAATAACGCCCTTATGGCTCCCAGATTAGGGCCTAGTAAAATTATATCTCTGTTTAGAATGTTGAAGAAGAAGAATGCCAAATGGAATTCAGAATGGGATGTATGTTAAGATCCTAAGCTATAGGCCTAGGGGATGGTAATATGAGCCTATAATTATTATTTTTATAAAATAAACAGGGTTGTCCATTGCAAGGGTTTGAAAAAATTGATTGAAGCGCCTTCCTATGTCCAATCGTTAGTGAATTAAAGGGGTTGACGCCTGATAAAACTAAAAAATAATGCATTATGAGATTCGTCTCAGACTAATAGTCTAGTTGTTTCTACTGTGATCGATGAACACGCGCCTATCAGTTCCAAATGTGAGCAAGTGTGCTTATTCTCAAATTATTGATACGTGAGGGTGATGCATGTACTGTGTTAATACTCTTTCTAAGAGAATCAGTTATTCGTGCCTAACTAAAATGTGCATGGATCGATAGGAGGACAAAATATATAAAGAGCAGCCAAATCTTGGCTCGATATGCTAGATGCATTTGACCATTACACTCCCACATACATGGTTTTGTTAATGATTGGCTGAACATTATTATAACCAATTAGAGATACAGCCGGGCGGAGGTTAATCGTAGAAAAATTCATGTAAATTATGTTGAGAATGCTGTGACAGATTAACACAATACTAATAGAACCTAATAAGAAATTGAATAGGATAGTGGGTTGAAAATGAGACACAATCACTGTACAGGCGCGAATCCAGGGGCCGGCGTGCCCCCCCCCCCCCTCCGCCCCAAAAAGGGGAGGGAAGAGATAAAAGGATGGCGAAACGGACTTCTTGAGATGGTCGAAGGTCGTGGAAAAAATATATAAATACACTACCCCCCCCCCCTCCCCGCCACCCGCTTATCGCAGGCAGGCCGTGATGTGAAAAAAAATGAAGGAAGAAGGAGGGGACAAATATTACATTAAGCAAAAAAAAAAGTTTTTTCCGTACCCTAGCTGGTAAGATTTTAAAAAAGAACTCTGAACAGGAGGAGGGGGTGGGTAATGGCGGCAGGTAGTGGCTCAGCACGTTTATGTGCGGTCACGGCGTGCGTATGTTGGTCTGACCACCAGTCTAATGGGTATCCAGTCCATGGTATATCAACGGCCATGATCAACCGGGGCCTACGCGTTGATCGATATATCAGAACTCTTAGTAGGCTTGTACCATGATTTTGAAGGAAAGGATGGTTCTAGGACAATTACCCCCCGAGGACAATTACCCCCTCACAGGCATTGATGTTGGTATCAAGCGGCGCCTATTTTGAGTCTCGCCCGGTATCGCAAGTTTTCGAATTATTTTCTACTTGATCTTATCTTATTGGCTTTCTCTTTCTCTTCCTCTGTTATATCTATCTTTTTCCTTTTCTCTTTCACTCTTTCACTTTCTTCTTTTTACTCTGCTTTTTCCCTTTTTTCCCTTTTCGATTTCTGCGCCTATGCATCAGAAAATATGTTGGCCCCCATATATCCTTTTATTTTCATAGAAAAATAAATTGAACATTCATGAAAGTACGCGATTACACAAAATAATCACAAATGTTGAATATCTCTGATTCATCTCTGATTCCAACTGATCTTATTTCTATTTATTTTTGTTTCGCCTGAACGAAGTTCGGCAGAGACCTAGTAATAAATTTTCCTGTTATTCTGTTGGTCTGTTAGTCTATTACGAAAATGTCAAAGTTTTTGTTTAACTTGCTCGCATTTCTTTATTTCTCCATCAATTGTGTTCACACTTGGTACAAATGATTCTTGGGTAATACCACATGTGCCTTGATGAGGATGATTGAGATCAAAAGGTTATATAGGGGTCAAAATGTCAAGTTAAAGGCCGTCTTTTCTTAAACTTTTGTTTAACTTTCACTCATTCTTTTATAGCTTCAGTTTTGTTCACCCTGGTATAAATTATCCTTGGTTAATACAACTTATATGTTGATGAGAATGATGAGGTCAAAGGTCATATAGGGGTCAAAAGGTCAACTTAAAGGTCAAAAGGTCATATTGCGTGTTTTGTTGATAGCGAAATCGGGCGAGACTCGTGTTTCGCGAACCATCAGGCAAATAGAATAAAACCGTGGTCTGAGCCCATGGTTTCTAAGGGTGGCAATAAAGGCATAATTAATAACTCCATAATTTAACAAATAAAGTACAAATATAAACTAAAGCCCAATATCAATTTTGAATAAATAAGTTAATCTAAAATTAAATATCATACATAAGTTATTTTCACTTTATTTGTTCATTTATGGAGTCATTAATTATGGCCCTGATGACCGCCCACGGATTTTTGTCGAATCACAACCGTCGGGAATATGAGGGCCAGTTTACATATTTTCTGATGCATTTTTGTATCCAAACGGGGGGCTTCGGCGCAAGCCCCCCCCCCCCCATTTTTCATGGCGCAGAAGGCGCCGCTAAACAAACAAAAAAAGGGGGGGAAGGAGCTGGAGGTGGAGGTTTGTGTGTGTCGAAGGGATAAGTCGGTGGACTGACGATCACAAGGTACGCGGTTCGAATCCCCTCCATTACACTAATGTCCTTTGGTTAGATATTAATCTACAATTGGCCAGACTTGACCCAACTAAGGTAAATGGTACCGGTAGGAAGAAATTCCTCGAATGCCTGAAGCGCCCTTTATTAGGGCAGCTACGGCTATTGCCGGGTAATAATACATGTATTAGCTGCGCCACTGAATAGTTTATTAGATAGTCGGCACATTATAAATGCTTAATATAGGTTTTCCCGGCCAATTTCATTGTTTGTCAATCAATTGCATATTAAAGGCATTCATGTTCGGAAAAAAAACGCTGCTGCATCGAAATGTTGCCAGTCAAAATCGTATTCAATCATCAAAAATAAACGATTGATGTGATTGATTTCGTATATTGCGCATTCTACTTCACATAATAAGCATATGCAATTCGGCAATAGCTATTCAAATTCGTCTTCATCCTGTCGACATTTCATTCTGTATACTGAAATTCGCACAAATTTGAATGCACAAATAATGAAATTAAATGCCTATATTCGAATTTGAACTTTGCAACCATACTTTGTGTGTGCCTAAAAACGAATCTGAGAGCATGAACACGAAATTGTTTGACTAAAGTCAGTCTGTCGCATCAAACACACGAATTGAATACACATAAATGATAAATGTATGAAATTGGCCGCGGAAAACCTATATTATAATTGTTAATGAAAGGGGAGGGAAAAAAGAAAAATAAAAAATGAGAGAGAGAGAGAGAGAGAAAAGAGAAAGATCAATATACAGAGAAAGGGAAAAGGAAAGAAGCCATTAAGATAAGATCAAGATCCGGGGTTAATTGTCTGGTGTTAATTGTCCGGGGATAATTCTCCGGGGAGTAATTGTCCTCGGGGGGGGGGGGTAATTGTCCGGGGGTAATTTGTCCGGGGGTAATTGTCCGGGGGTAATTGTCCGGGGTTAATTGTCCCGGGGGGGGTGGGTAATTGTCGGGGTAATTGTCCTTCGGGGTAATTGTCCGGGGGGTAATTCTTCCGGGGGTAATTGTCTCGGGGGTAAATGTCCGGGGGTAATTGTCCGTCGGGGGTAATTGTCCTCGGGGGTAATTGTCCGGGGGGTAATTGTCCGGGGGTATTGTCCTATCGGGGACGGTAATTGTCCGGGGGGTAATTGTCCGGGGGGTAATTGTCCGGGGGGTAATTGTCCTGATACGGGAAAGGATATGTAGACCTGCATGGTTATAACAATTTCAATAACATTTATTGAACATATTTTGTTTTATTTGTGCCTATTTTATTTTAAAATTAACTAAAAACAAATTGAATAAAGGTCATCATATATAGCGCTCTCTTCGTCTTCCTTTCTCTCTCCTGATCCGTTCCTCTCTCTCCCTCGATCTCTCTTGATCTCTCTGCTGCCGTTCAAAGAAAAATACTAGTACTAAAACAACATCAACATCAACAACTTGAATGACATCAAATTTGAAATCATTTATCTATATAAAAATATAAATATATTAATTATATAATATTCTATGCACAAAAATGAAACAAAAAGGATAAATTGAATAATTACATCTCCTTAGTTTTATCATAACTAAAACGGCAACAAAAGCTAGTCTACAACTATCAACACAAAATGAACAAAAAAATCACATGAAATAAAATATGTACAGAAAATAATCTTTTTTTCGTATTTATTATGGTGACAAATAATTACAAAGAAAGAAACCTTGATTGTCTCAATTTTACAGAGCTGTAATAAAATACTTTCCAAGTCCACTGAAAGAAAAACGTCTGCGACTTCATAACAACACATAACGAATTGTAGTCTTACAAAGCAAACAAGTTTAAACATTGGTAAGAATATAGTTCCCCTGTGAAGACCAAGATTCAAAGATTTCAGAATAAAATAAATAATTATTACTGAAAGTATCTAGGTTCAACGTATCAACGTCAATAGGAAAATAATTAAAACGGGGTCTGAATAACAAACTAACAGTTACAAGTAGGCCGATGGCGCGGATGATGACAAAATGCAGGGCGAAACTCAGTAGCCTACTGTGTTATTCTGTCATCCGAGATGTCAATAGTGTTCAGTGAATTACTGTAGTAATTTGGCATCCCAGATGACAGATTACAGCATCTAACACAGTATCTACTGGGCTCATTTCAGTAACTTAGTACAGTACTCTACTGTGCAATTTACAAAATCGGGTGGTTTTGGAAAAATAAGTTTAGGGCTTGGAAATTAAAAGTTTTGCTTGGATATGTGATTCATCACGTCGAAATGAGAGACAAGTCGGGAATTTTTTAAATCCATTTTATTTGATATTATTGATCCCTGTGTCATTGCCTTGAATTCGATATATAACCCGACTGTAAAGAGTAAACAGAACTGGAGATATTAGCCTCTAAACGTGAGAAGAATTGTGCTCTTGGAAATCAAAATCGAGAGAAAAACGTCTGCGAAGTTTGACTTCCGTTTGACTCCGAGCCAGTAAATAAGCACGTTTTGTCATCGCGGTACTCACCAAAATGCCCTAGCAACCAGTTGTTACAAAAGTGAAATGAGGAGGCTGCATTTAGGTATACCGAGAACAATATTTTACCCGTCGAAACAACGGTGATGTTGTCTAAATAATGCAGTTGTCATTAACGTAAAGGCCCGGTCCCACTGACGGGAGGATTAATTGCGCATGAGTTGCGTTTACAAATTTCGTTCATCCGCAAAAAACAAAAATAAAAACAAAAGAAACAATCCGCAATTCATACGGAAATCATCCTAAAAAGCCAATGGGACCGCGCCTTAAGACCCACTTCTTGACCCCCGGGAATGGTGCGTCACTTTACCTATGAGATACCATGACGCACCTTCTATCACAAAATTGACACACTATTACATACATCGACTCACATTTGAATCAAATATATGACACAACTTTTAATGAAAATGACGGACCATAGTGACTGAGGCCGAAATAAAATATATGTTGGATTCCGGTAGCCTACCGACAGTGAAAACAAACAAACATGAGCGATCGTGTAAATTTTATGGCAAGATAACTAACATAAAATCGGAAGAAAACGGGCCAAATAAGTTGCGGAATAAATCCTTAAATTATCAATGATAATGGATAATTTTTATTCGCAAAACTATATATATTATTTATCGGAAGAACTTAAAGTCGAGAATGTTTCGAAAACAATCCTTCATGAAATAAAGTCGGAGCAGGTACAATTACGTAATTTATTATTTAGTTATGGAAGGAAAACGTCCCGTTTCAAGTAGCGAAAATTATTATTTATCGGAAGAACTTAAAGTCGAGAATGTTTCGAAAACAATCCTTCATGAAATAAAGTCGGAGCAGGTACAATTACGTAATTTATTATTTAGTTATGGAATGAAAACGTCCCGTTTCAAGTAGCGAAAATAATAATTTATCGGAAGAACTTAAAGTCGATAATGTTTCGAAATAAATCCTTCATGAAATGAATTCGGAGCAGGCACAATTACGTTATTAATTATTTAGTCATTGAATGAAAACGTCCCGTTTTAAGTAGCGAAAATTATTATTTATCGGAAGAACCTAAAGTCGATAATGTTTCGAAATAAATCCTTCATGAAATAAAGTCGGAGCGGGTACAATTACATAATTATTAATTTTAATTATGGAATGAAAACGTCCCGTTTTAAACAGCGAAAATTATTATTTATCGGAAGAACTTAAAGTCGATAATGTTTCGAAATACTACTACACTACAAATCGGACGCATTCGAGAATGATTCAACAATGGTACGCCAGGCTTCACGATCTGACATGAGAGTTGGTAGATCATGTAACAAACTACTTGTATCCGTACATATGTAATCAACAAAATTTAAAGGTCGCCGTCCTCTCATTTTCTGAGGGAGGCGCAACAGCAGTACATCCGAAATAACTTCCTTCTCACTACGAAAACAGTGACCAGCAAATATCACACTACGTTTAATTACTCTGGTGGAAGATCTCCATAAATTTCATCTTTTGTTTTGTGTTCTCTCCAACTAATATTTGTACCCTCATTAAAAGTCGAGTATATGTGCCATCTAGTCTGTCTTTTAAGGACTTCTTGATTGTCCATGTTTCTGAACCATACAAAAGGATACTTTCTACACATGCCCTAAACAGGGAGAGTTTTATTGACATAGAGATATTTGATTCCCAAATCAAATGCAGTTTATCACAAGCATTCCATGCAAGAGATTTTCTTGATAGAAAGTCTTTTCTCGAGTCGCATATGTATGAACCTAAATACTTAAAATCATCCACTTCTTTAAGCTTGACCCCTTTCCTAGTCTGTAGTGATACATGATCATGAGCTTCATTAAATGTCATGTACTCGGTCTTTTGGGAATTCAAGTAGAGTCCAAACTTTGCAGATGCATCCTCTACTGCAAGAAGCAGTTCTTGTGCATCCTTCAAAAGAGCAGTAGTCAATGCTATTTCATCAGCATAATCTAAATCAGTTAAATATTTTTGTTGGTCCCTACTTGTAGACATAGGTTTGATGTCCATTCCTTTTTTTCGTACTGAATCTAGTGAATATCTTAGAATGTAATTTACTACAATTACAGATAGATATGGTGCCAAAGTATCACCCTGAAGAATTCCAGAAGTTGTCACACTTCGGTAGGTCCATCTACACTTTGAACAAAGGAAAGTGGATCTGAATACATTACATCTATTGCTTGTATTACTTCATTTGGGATTCCATAATTTGAAAGAATTTTAAGCATATTACAACGGTTAACGCTATCAAATGCCTTTGTGAAATCAAGGAATATGACAGTACGTTGCTCCCTAGATATTTTTAGTTCTTCTATGATTCGCCTTATTGAGAGAATATGGGAGGAAGGGGATCTTCCTTTTCTGAAACCATTTTGGTTGTTCCTTAATATTGGTTCAACATATGGAATCAAACGATTAAGAAGCATTGAATTATATATATCTTAGCTGCAATTGGTGATAATGTTATACCTCTATAGTTTGATGGTGATGAAAGATCCCCTTTCTTAGGAATGGGTATAATGGATGACAAAGAGAAAGCTTTGGGTTTATTCCCAATTAGAGCTTCATTGCAGAATTTGAGAAGAGTTTCGTGAAATAAAGGACTCTTCCATATAACAACAGGAATTTTATCTGGGCCACATGATTTTGAAACTTGCACCCTTTTCAGAACACAAAGAAGCTCTACCATTGAAAAAGGCCCTGTTTTAATAGGGAGGAGATCACAAACTTTGTGGTTGAAAAAGGGGGCGTCTGTATCACTGTCCTGAACTGGTGAGCCTAGAAGGTCCCTGAAGTGCTTTAGCCAATAACCCCTTCTTTCTTCAGAAGTGTTACCTTTAATCATAGCAACTGGAAAAGATTTCTTATTTGTTATATCTTTCAGAAGATGCCAAGCTGCTGCATGTTTCTTATCAACGTGAGGACTTTCAAACTTTTTAGTTTTGTCTTTAAGTTTGTTTTCAAGGGCCATTTTATAGGCCTCATCATGTGCCTTTTTAGCAGTTTCAAGATTCTTTTTACTATTTCGAGTAGGCCTTGCGTGATATTTAGTTGAAGCCTTCTTTAATATATCCCTAGTGCGAGCTACATTTTCATAGTTTGAGACATCACTCATTTTCTTACTTTTCTTTGGGAGAATTTGGAGTGCGATCTCTTTTTTAGCATCAATGAGTTAATTGTATGCTACCGATGCCTCACTACTGTCATCTAATTCATCACAAAGTGTACAAAACCTATTATACACAGCAACAGTGTATTGATCTTTCAACTGATCATTTTGATTTGACCGTAGAAATAAATCCTTCATGATATAAAGTCAGACCGGGTACAATTACGTAATTAATTATTTAGTTATGAAAAAAAAAACGTACGTTTTAAGTAGCGAAAATTATTATTTATCGGAAGAACTTGAATTCGATAATGTTTCTAAATAATCCTTCATGAAATAAAGTCGGAGCGGGCACTATTACGTAATTCATTATTTAGTTATGGAATGAAAACGTCCCGTTTTAAGTAGCGAAAATTAGTATTTATCGGAAGAATGTAAAGTCGATAATGTTTCGAAATAAATCCGTTATGAAATAAAGTCGGAGCGGGCACAATTACGTAATTAATTATTTAGTTATGAAAAGAAAACGTCCCGTTTTATGTAGCGAAAATTATTATTTATAGGAAGAACTTAAAGTCGATAATGTTTCGAAATAAATCCTTCATGAAATAAAGTCAGAGCGGGTACAAATACGTAATTAATTATTACATTATGGAATGAAAACGTCCGATTTTAAGTAGCGAAAATTATTATTTATCGGAAGAACTCAAAGTCCATAATGTTTCGAAATAAATCCTTCATGAAATAAATTCGGAGCGGGCAAAAGTACGTAATCAATTATTTAGTTATGGACTAAAAACGTCCCGTTTTAAGTAGCAAAAATTATTATTTATCAGAAGAACTTAAAGTCGATAATGTTTCGAAATAAATCCTTCATGAAAACAAGTCGGAGCGGGTACAATTACGTAATTAATTATTTAGTTATGGAATGAAAACGTCCCGTTTTAAGTAGCGAAAATTATTATTTATCGGAAGAACTTAAAGTCGATAATGTTTTGAAATAAATCCTTCGTGAATTCAAATCGGACCGGGTACAATTACGTATTCTATTAAGTAATTAATGTAAACGTCCCATTTAAAGTAGCGAAAAATATTATTTATCGGAAGAACTTAAAGTCGATAATGTTTCGAAATAAATCCTTCATGAAAATGAAGTCGGAGCGGGCACAATTACGTTATTAATTATTTAGTTATGGAATGAAAACGTACCGTTTTAAGTAGCGAAAAATATTATTTATCGGAAGAACTTAAAGTCGATAATGTTTTGAAATAAATCCTTCGTGAATTAAAATCGGAGCGGGGAAGAATAACAATTTCGCTACTTAAAATGGGAGGTTCTTTCCATAATTAAAATAATTAATTACGGTAATTGTACCCGCTCTGACTTTATTTCATGAAGGATTATTCGAAAAACATTTCGACTTAAGTTCTTCCGATAAATAATATTTTTCGCTACTAAAATGGGATGTTTACATTAATAATTTAATAAAATACGTAATTGTACCCGCTACGATTTTAATCACGAAGGATTTATTTTCAAAACATTATCGACTTTAAGTCTTCCGATAAATAATATAATTTCGCTACTTAAAACGGTACGTTTTCATTCCATACTAAATGATTAATAACGTAATGTGCCCGCTCCGACTTTATTTTCATGAAGGGATTTATTTCGAAACATTATCGACTTTAAGTTCTTCCGATAAATAATATTTTCGCTACTATCAAATGGGACGTTTACATTAATAACTTAATAAAATACGTAGTTGTACCTGGTCCGATTTGAACTTCACGAAGGATTTATTTCAAGGACATTATCCACTTTAAGTTCTTCCGAAAATTATAATTTCGCTACTTAAAACGCCGCGACGTTTATTCCATAACTAAAATAATTAATTACGAAATTGTGCCCGCTCCGACTTATTTCATGAAAGGGGATTTATTTCAAAATATGGACTTTAAGGTTTCTTCGATAAATAATAATTTTCGCTTCTTTAAAACAGGACGTTTTCTAGTCCATAAATAAACATAATTGAATTACGTATATTTGCGCCGCCTCGAATTTTTATTTCATGACAGGAATGTTATTTCGAAACGATTATCGGACTCTGTAAGTTCTTCCGATGTAATTAATTAATTTTCACTACTTGAAACGGGATCCTTTTAATTCCATAACTAAATAATGAATACGTAATTATCTGTACCTGCTAACTGATTTATTTCATGAAGGATTTATTTCAAATCGAATTATCGACTTTAAGTTCTTACCCTATAAAATAAAAGCTTTTGGCTACTTTTAAAGATAATCGGGTGACGTTTTACAATCCCAATCAACTAAATTAATTAATTACGGTTAATTTGTACCCACTCCGACTTTATTCATTGAAGCAGCATTTTAGTTTCGACACATAAGTCGACTTTAAGTGTCTTCCGATAAAAAATGTAATTTCACTACTTGAAACGGGATGTTTTTAATTTCCCATAACTAAATGATGAATTATTCGCTTAATTTGTACCCCGTCCGACAGTATTCATCGAAGTAAATTTATCTCGAAACATTATACTCGACTTTAAGTGTAGCTTCCGAATAAATATAACCGAATTTTCCCGCTACTTCAAACGGGATGTTTTCATTCCCCTATAAATCCTTAATAATTAATTACCGTAATCGGTAACCCGATCTGACTCTTATTTCGATTGATAGGCGGATTTATTTACAAAACATTATCGAACTTTAAGTTTCTTCCAAAATATTAAATTTTCGTACTTTAAAACGGGATGTTTATCATTCCATAACCTAATATTAATTAGTAATGGTACCCGCTCCTGAACTTTATTTCATGAAGGATTTATTTTCGCAAACATCTACGTCGCACTTTTAAGTTTCTTCCGAAAAATCAATTAGTTCATTTGCGTACTTCAAATGGGACGTTTACATTAATAAACCCTTAATAAATACTTAATTGTACCCGCCGATTGAATTCACGAAGGATTTATTTCAAAACATTATCGGACTTTAAGTTCTTCCGTATTAAGTTAAATAATTTTCGGCTACTTTAAAACGGGACGTTTATTTCCATAACTGAATTAATTTAATTACGTAATTGTACCCGCTCCAACTTTTTTTCATGTAGAGTTACTTTATTTCGAACATTAAGTCGACTTTAAGTTTTCTTCCGGATAAATGAATAAATTTTTGCTACTTAAGAAAAACGGACTGTTTAGCCCATAACGTAAAAATAAATATAATTTACGTAATTTGCCCGCTTCCGACTTTATTCATGAAGGAATTATTCAAAACATTATCGACTTTAAGTTCTTCCGATAAAATAATAATTTTCGCTACTTAAAACGGACGTTTAGTCCATAACTTAATAGATTAGATTACGTAATTTGCCCGCTCCGAATTCTATTTCATGAAGATTTTATTTCAAATCATTATCGACTATTAAAGTTCTATCCGTATAAAATAATATGATTGGCTACTAAAACTGCAACTTATTAATTCCATAACAACTAAATTAATGAATACATAATTGTACCCCGTCCCCGACATTAATCTTCCATGAAGAATTCTATCTCGAAACATTATCGATTGGAAGTTCTGCCGATAAATAATAATTTTACGCTACTTAAAACGATGTTCTTCATTCCATAACTAAATAATTATTACGTAATGGCTACCCGCTCTGACTATTTACATGAAGGATTATTCGAAACAATATCGACTTTAAGTTCTTTCCGAAAAAATATAGTTTTGCCTACTTAAAAGTACGGACGTTTTAGTCCCATAACTTATTATAATTAATACGTAATTTTGCCTGCCTCCGACGTTTATTCATGAAGGATTCATTTCGAAACCATTTATGGACATTTAAGTAATTCTTCCGATAAATAATAATTTTGGCTACATTAAGAAGGGAGTTTTCATTCCATAATTAAATAATCCCAATTACGTAATGTACCCAGCTCTGACTTTATTTCATGAAGCGATTTAAAATTTGAAACACTTATCGACTTATAAGTTCTCCGAACAATAATATTTTTCGCTTACTTAAAAATGGTGTTACATTAAGTAATTTAATTAAAATACGTAATTGCTAACCGCTACGATTTTAATCACGAAGGGAATTTATTTTCAAAAACATTATCGACTTTAAGTTCTTCCGATAAATAATAACTTTCGCTACTTAAATAACCGTACGTTTTCATTCCATAACTAAATAATTTAATAACGTAATTGTGCCCGCTCCGACTTTATTTCATGAAGGGAGTTATCGAACATTATCGACTTTTAAGCTTCTTACGATAAATAATATTTTTCGCACTTCAAATGGGACGTTTACGATTTAAATACTTAATAAAAATACGTAGTTGTACCTGGTCCATTTGAATTCACGAGGATTTATTTCAGACATATCAACTTTCTAAGTTCTTCCGATAAATTATAATTTTTTGCTACTTTAACGGGACGTTTTATTCCATAACTAAATCAAATAATTCGAAATTGTAGCCCGCTCGGCTTATTTCATGAAGGTTTATTCGAAACAATTATGGACTTTAAGTTCTTCGAAATATAATTTTCGCATTGCTTAAAACAGACGTTTTTAGTCCATAATAACATATTGATTTACGTAATTTGCCGCTCCCGACTTATATTTCACGAAGGATTTAATTTGAAACATTAGACTTTAGAGTTTTCCTATAAATATAATTTTGGCTACTTAAACTGTAGTTTTAATTCCATAACTAATTAATTGATAGTAATAATTGTACCCCGTCCGTACATTATTTCATGAGAATTTTCTCGAAAACATTTCGACTTTAGTTCTTCGATAAATAAATTTTCGCTTACTTAAAACGGGATGTGTTTCATTCCTAACTAAATATTATTACGTAATGGGGTACGCTCTGCTTTATTTCATGGAAGGATTTATTTCGAACATATGATCTTAGTTTTTCCGCAAAATATAGTTTTTGCTACTTAACGGGACGTTTAGTCCATAACTTTATAATGTAGTATTTTTGCCTGCCTCTCGACTTTATTTCATGAAGGATTTATTCGAAATTATGGACTTTATTCTTTCGATAATAATACATTTCGCTATCTAAAATGCGGGGTTTTCATTCCATAATTATAATAATCCAATTACGCTAATTGTAACCCGCTCTGACTTATTTCTGAAGGATTTATTCAAAACATTTCGACTTTAATGTTCTTCCGCAAAATATATTTTCGCTACTTAAAATGCGGTGTTTACAATTAATAATTAATAAAAATACTGTAATGTACCGCCTACGATTTTGAATTCAGAAGAGGTTTATTTCAAAAATTTATCGACTTAGTCTTCCCGTAAATAATAATTTCGCACTACTTAAACGGTTACGTTGTCATTCCATAACTAAAATTAATAAGTAATGTGCCCGGCTCCACTTTATTTCTGAGAAGGATTTATTTCGAAACTATCGACTTTAAGTTTTCGATAAATAATATTTTTCGCTACTTCAAACTGGGACGTTTACATTATAATATAAAATACGATAGTGTACCGGTCGCAATTTGAATTCCGAAGGCATTTATTTCAAGATTATCACTTAAGTGTCTTCCGATAATATGAATTATTTTGGCTACTTAAAACGGACGTTTTTTCCATACTAATAATAATTACGGATTGTGCCCGCTTCCGACCTTTATTTCATGAAGGAATTATTCGAACATTATGACTTTAAGTTTCTTCGATATAATAATTTCGCTTTCTTAAAACAGGACGTTTTTAGTCCATAATAATAATTGATTACGTATTTTGCCGCTTCCGACTTTATTTCACGAAGATTTATTTCGAAACCTTATCGACTTTAAGTTCTCCTATAAATATAATTTTGGGCTATTGAAGACGGATCTTTTAATTCCATAACTAATAATGAATTACGTAATCTGTACCCCGCTCCGACTTATTTCATGAAGATAACTTTATCTTCGAAGACATTATCGACTATAAGTTCGTTCCGATAAAATAATAAATTTTGGCTTACTTAAACGGGATGTTTTCATTCAATAACTAAATAATTAATTACGTAAATGTACCCGCTCTGACTTATTTCATGAAGGCATTTGATTTCGAAACATTGATCGACTTTAAGTTTTCTTTCCGAAAAAAATATAAGTTTTTGCTACTTAGAACGGGAACGTTTTAGTCCATAATATATAATTAATTACGAATTTTGCTGCTCCGACGTTTAGTTTCATGAAAGGACTTTATTTTCGGAAACATTATGGACTTTAAAGCTTCTTCCGAATAAATAATAATTTCGCTACTTTTAAAATGGGAGGTTCTTCATCCATTAATTAAAATAATCAATTACGTAATTGTACCCGCTCTGACTTAATTTCACTGAAGGAATTTATATCGAAACCATTATCGACTTTAATATTCTTGCCGAAAAACTAATATTTTTCCGCTACTTACTAAATGGGCATGTTTACATTTAATAATCTTAATCAATACGTAATCTAGTACCGCTACGATTCCTTAATCCACGAAAAGGGATTTATTTTCAAAGAACATTATCGACTATTAAGTCTCTTTCCGAGTAAAATAATAACTTTCGCTACTTAAACAGGACGTTTTCATCTCCATACTAAAATAATTAATAACGTAATTGTGCCCGCTCCGACTTAGTTTTCATGAGGTATTTATTTCGAAACATTATTCGACTTTAAGTTTCTTCCGATAAATAATATTTTTCAGCCTACTTCAAATGGGACGTATTACATTTAATAACTTAAAAAATACGAGTGTACCCTGGTTTCAATTTGATTCACGACAGGATTTATTTCATAAGACATTATCCACTTTAAGTTGCTTCCGATAAATTATAAATTTTTGCTACTTACAACGGACGTTTATTCCATAACTAAATAAATAAAATTACGATATTGTAGCCCGCTCCGACCTTTATTTCATGAAGGATTAATTTCGAAACATTATGGATATTAAGTTCTTCCGAACATAATAATGTTTCGCTTCTTAAAAAACAGGACGTTTTTAGTCCATAAATAAATAATTTGATTACGTAATTTTTGCCCACTCCGAATTTTTCAATTGAAGGATTTATTTCGAAACATTATCGACTTTAAGTTCTTCAAACGATGAATATAATTTTCACTACTTGAAAGGGGATCTTTAATTCCATAACTAAATAGATGAATTACGTAATTGTACCTGCTCTGACTTTATTTCACAAGATTTATTTCAATCATTATCGACTTTAATTCTTACTATAAATAATAATTTGGCTACTTAAAACGGTACGTTTTCATCATAAATAAATAATGATAACTCTCTACAATTTACCCCACTCCGATTTATTATTATGAAGGATTATTTCAGACCAATATCGACTTCTTTAAGTTTCTTCCGATAAAAAATATTTTCACTACTTGAAACGGGATGTTTTTATCCTACAAAATAGTGAATATCGTAAATTGTACCCGTCCGACATATTTCATTGAAGAATTTATCTCGAAACTATTCCCGACTTAGTTCTTCGAATAAAATACTAATTTTCGTACTTTAAACCGGATGTTTCATTCCATACACTTAATAATAATTACGTAAATAGTAGCCCGCTCTGATTTGATTTCCATGAAGGATTATCTGTCGAACTTATCGAACTCTTAATTCTTGTCCGAAAAATAATTGTTTTGCTTACTTCAAATGGGACGTTTACATTAATTAACATAACTAAATAGTAATTGTACCCGGTCCGATTTGAATTCACGAAGGATTTATTTCGAAACATTATCGCTTTACGTTTTCGATAAATAATAATTTCGCTACTTTAAAAGGATGTTTTATTCCATAACTTAATAATTAATTAGGTAATGGTACCCGATTGCTTTATTTATGAAGGATTTATTTCGAAACATTACTCGACTAAGTTCCCGAAAAATAATAGTTTTTGCTACTTCCAAATGGGACGTTTACATTAAAACCTTAATAAATACGTAATTGTACCCGGTTCCCGATTTGAATTCAGAAGGATTTATTTCAAACATTATCGACTTTAAGTATTTCCGATAAATAAGTATTTTCGTACTTAAAACGGGACGTTTCTATATCCATAACTAAATAATTATTACGTATTGTACCCGCTCCAACCTTTTCTCATGAAGGACTTATTCGAAACATTATCCGACTATAAGTATTCCGATAAGAAATATAATTTTCGCTACTTAAAACGGCGACTTGTTTTTTAGTCCATAAACTAAATATTAATTACCGTAATTGTGCCCGCTCCGACTTTTTCATGAAGGATTATTCCAAAACATTATCGACTTTAAGTTCTTCCAAAATTAATAATTTTTGCTACTTAAACGGGACGTTTTTAGTCCATAACTAAATAATTGACTTACGTAATTATGTACCCTCCGACTTATATATGAGGATTTATTTCGAAACAATTATCGACTTAGTATGCTTCGATAAAAATAATTTTCCATCTACTTGATAACGGGATGTTTCTAATTCCATAACTAACAAAAATAATTAATTAGCGTATGGTAACCCGCTCTACTTTATTTCATGAAGGATTTTAGTTTCGAAACATTCGGAGCTTTAAGTTCTTCCGAAAAATAGTTTTTGCTACTTAAACGGGACGTTTTAGTCCATAATTAAAATAATTAATTACTTAATTTTGCCCGCTCCGAACTTTTTTAGTGGAAGGATTTATTCTCGAGAAACATTATGGACTTAAGTTCTTCCGAAAATATAATTATTCGCTACTTTAAAATGAGAGGTTTTCATTCCAATAATTAAATAATAATTAGTAATGTGTACCTGCTTGACTATTATATTCATGAAAGGCAATTTAATTTTCGAAAACATTATGCGACTTAAGTTCTTCCGAAAAATAATATTTTCTACTACTTAAAATGGGACGTTACATTAATAATTTAATTAAAATACGTAATTGTAC
>CALNVZ010000717.1:4161-14917 GCA_940671915.1 Paracentrotus lividus
GGAGATAATAATATATAATAATAATAATAATAATTAACAAAAAGCAAATTCCACCGTGACCTCCCCCCCCCCCCCCCCATTTGAAATTTTCTCCCCTCCCCGTTAGATGCATAAACAGGTATGTATATTTTATGTGAATAAGTGTTTCATGAGATTGAATGGTGGAAGAAACTGTCTCAAAGTGATGGGAAACGCTGATAACAACGCACTTAAGAATATTTTTTAACCAAGGTTTGGGTTAGAAAAAATGATAAGAAATTTTCCAAATTCTTCTGAGATTAACATGCACTGTACTAAAAATGCGTGTACATGTATGGGACTTCATGTACATGAGCACACAGATGTTCGGTCCAGAACATATCGGCTTTTGTGTTATTTCAAGAGCAATTTTTTTAATTAGAACTTTCTACTTTGAAAATATTTTGAAAGCTTACAATTTTTTTTGTTCACCCATAGTTCACCTTTTAAGATTTTACTTATATGATCTTATAAAGAGATATATTAAACAATATTATTATATAACTTTTACACTTACCCAGGTCGAAATTCCATAGGCTCCATTAGCCTGTTGACTTTCAGAAACCATTAGGGCGGTTGGTCTCTATGGTTTCTAATGGTTTCTAATGGGTTTATGAAATATGGACCCACAGAACCATTAGAATTTCTAATGGACCATAGACATTTTCTGTTGGTCCATTAGAATTTTTTCTATTGGTCCAATAGACATTTTCTAATGGACCAATAAGAAATTAATTAATGAAATAGTGTAATAAAGTCTTTTTGATTGTTTCGGCTAACAACTCACAGAAACATGTTGACATTAACAATGAGTTCCACCTATCCTATCCTATCCTATCCTAACCTATATGCTATCCTATATTAAGGCCCTATTACTACTGGCAAATTGTCGACCCCTGCTATATAAAGTACTACAGGCAAAATGTTTGAAGAAAGACAGTTACTTTAATATCAAATTACACTTTTGTTTAATGAAATATGAAGAATTGTCATTATGAATCAATTTGAAATTGTGTTAAACATAAAACACTAATAAACTAAAATATTTTTGATTATATTAATAAACCAAATGCCAGCTACATGGCTAAAAATTGCATATTTCTATTTATTTTCCACCTTTTTTCCAAATCTCAGAATACTGCTTATGAATATTCATGACCAACAGAAACCATTTAGAAACCAATAGAAACCAACAGAAACCAATAGAAACCAGTCAAAAATAACATCTGAACAGAAAATTACAGAAACCAGTAGAAACCAACAACAAACTGATACAAGCCAACGGGGAGGGACCACGAGGCCGCCAGGGGCAGAGTCCACGAGGCTGAGCGCCCACGAGGCCGCCAGGGGCAGAGTCCCACGAGACTGAGCGCCCACGAGACCGCCAGGGCAGAGTCCCACGAGCTGAGCCGCACTAGACCGCGTATTTTCCCATGAGACCGATTTTTTCTCATATTGTATTTTGCAATATACTGCTCGGCCTTGTGGACTCTCGGGCCTCGCGGGCCTCGGCCTCGAGGGCACTCAGCCTTGTGGGAGACCCCAATTAAGCTAACAGAAGCAAGTATCAGAAATCAATAGAAACTAATAATAAATTATGGAAAACCAACAAAGCTGATAGAAACTAATAGAAACCATTAGACACCAATGGGAACCAAGAAAAAAATAGAAAACCCCAATAAAATTGTATATGGGACAGCCTGAAACTAAATAGGCTAGAGAACCAAATAGAGTCAGATGGTCTGTGTTGGTTTATGGGTCCAACAGCCTGGAACAATAGAGACCAATAGAGACCATGAGACTCTATTGGTTTATGGGTCCAATACAAAGGCCAGAAACCAATTTGTATTGGACAATAGAGGTTGATGGCCAGACACCAACAGAATCTCTTGCTATCTATTGGAGCCTATTGGTCCTCTTTGGGTCCATATGGATTCTGATATTCCCATTGTATTGGTCTCTATTGAATACAATTGACATTCTGAATGGTCCATTAGAAAACCATATAGAATCCATCAGACACCATTAGAAACCAATAAATTATGAATTTTCTGTTGTTTTCTAATGGAGCCTATGGGAATTTCGACCTGGGTAGGAGCACAAAACATGGCACCTCAGATGTCACCTGGTACGTCAAGTCACCAAAGCTTTCACGAATCATCTGCCACACACTCAAATATAGCATCAGATGCACGTCAGGCTGATCAGGTTCCTCCAATCACAGATGCTGAACTTTACCGATGCAGAGAGGAGGTCAAAGCTTTCTATGACATCAAATCTTTGTCAGATCCCTACGAGTCCACTTGATACAGACTCTCTTGTTGATTAAAGTGCATTTTTACAAATCTTGTCTTACGAGGAGAAAATAGAAGCACATTGGCGTACGAAGATTTACTCATATTAAAATTAAGAATCAAACTGCTAAACGTATTATGATTGAAGGAGAAGCAGCGTGTTGGAAAAAACAACATTTTGTTCAAAAATTGCCTTGGACTGGATGACAAAGGAATTTAATCATGAATATGATCTTGTTGTTGTTATACCTCTTCGTGAGGCAAGAATGGGAAAACAGTTGGCCAGATCCTGAAGACTTATCTGTCTCTGATGACAACAAAGTGACTGCAGAGCAACTGATGAGTACATTCAAGCAAATCAGAAAAAGGTTGTTATTAATATTTGATGGATTTGATGAGTTTGATGTCGGTGTATCACAGGGATCCAATCAAATAGTGCAGATGTCTGAAAGAAAAAGCACAAGTCTTGGGACTGTTATTGTTACAACTAGACCTTGTGAAAGTAAAGGAAATTGCGCAAACAATATGAGCCTGAGGAAGCGTTATGCATTTGTCAAAAATAGAGGGAATTCATAAAAAAGATGTTAAAACGTATGTCAAAAAGTTTTATCCAAGATGACAAGATCTCTGCCACATTCCCTCTGCAGAGATTCCCTGAGAGAAGGAAACCTATGGCAGACACAATTGCTCCTGTTTCCAATATTTTGTTCCATGTTATGTCAGCATGTTGAAGGAGGTGAAGACGAGATTTAATTCGTAAACTTTCAGAACATATTCTACTATTTCAGAGATGATTGTGGCTTCTCAAGCAACATTATGTTTCAAAACGTATTGAGAAGTGGACAATGATTTCTTGGATATTGGGGAAAAAAATAAGTGGTCATTTCAAGAAGTCAGCGAGGTTGCATTCAAAGGATTTTGCTGGCCAACAACTTGTTTTCTCTGAAGAATGCTTTGACTACTTGTTGATGATCTTCGTGTTGCATGTGAAGTTGGCATACTAACAAAAGAAAGACACAAAGCCGATATAGAGGTGAAACTTGTAAGAAAACTGGCTAGACAGGAACTATAGTTTCATTTCCTCACAAACTCTTCCAAGATACATGCAGGTTAACTCTCCAAGATTCTATATAAATCAAATAAGATTGAATTAATCATCTAATGAAAAGTCGTATTTTGGTGAAGGAAAAGAATTAAAAAATTTGCTTCTACTTTGTTGGATCTTCTTGGATGAAAACATTTGCTAAATATGTATGTTACAGAAACTCATGGACCAAGGGAAATGCCAATTAAGTTTCATTGTGGAAGTTGCACTGGAATGTCACTGCGTGAGGAGGCTCGAAAAGCTGGTTGAAGCACAGCAATCCTGAAATCAATATGTCCCTGACCATTGAGGAGGGTACAAGAGAGCATGTGATTGTAGGTATTCTTCCATTCAAAACATTTGGTGAGAATGTTGTTTACTTTAACCTATATTGGTCAGTAATTCACAAGTGTCCTTAGCTTAAATCTGCGGTTAAATTTTTTAGTAGCAAAATGTGATAATTCTGTCAAGAACTGTAATGTCCTGGAATTGTATTTTAAATGATTAAGAAAAACTTAAAAGTACTTACAATTCCAGGCACTTTTTAAAAGTTCAATTTTTAAAAACCAATTACAAAAGAAAATATATCTAATTTTTCTTTATAAAAGTAACATTTCATAAGAAAGCCTTCAAAGAGTCTGTAAACAAGAGAATACTATTGGGAACTATTTAATAATTGAGCAATCTAGCTTTCATGAATTAATTAGGCACTACATTGCCACTATCCGCGCTCAAGCCGAGATCTTGAGGAGGGGGGGGGGGTGGGGCTGAATCAGCGCCCCAGATCTTAATGTGTGTCAAATAGCCAGTCTTTTGGGTTAGACGAAGCTTAACTTTAGAAACATAGTTGTGAAATACAGTTCGAGTTTGACATCGGCGACATTAAAGGCCCTTCATTGTATAATTTCCTAGATTGTATGTTCTTGGACTCTATTTACATGTATGTATTTGCAAAGTTGCTACAACTAACTCAAAGATCTAATATGTTCAACAAACTTTAAAATATTTTCCGCCAAAGACCTGAGGATTTTCTCTCAAAATTTGCATAGAAATTAGTTTGAACTCCATGGCAGTTTCAGAGATCACTTGAAATTTGCGTGGTGCCCATTGTGTGCTCCTATTGTCTGATTACTTCGCCGTGCAACTTACCTCGCGTTTCAGAATACGGCCTTCTGACCAAATTGTACTTCCAAACAAAGATAATAATTATTGATAGTAACAAATAATACCCACATGTGGTTTTTTTAGGCAAGGTGTTCCTACACATTGAAAACCTTTGTAGCAGTAAAGCACTATCTGCGAAACATCCGCAGATACAGTCTCCTCTGTAAAAAGTCTGAAAAGAACTCAAAATAGGAAAATGTACTCTTGTTGATGAATCCATAACTGATGGAAGAAGCATGCTAAAGATGTGATTGGTAATATTCTGTTACTCGCAATGACCTGCTCTATTGTCCTATTCTTTTCCTTTCTATTAATCCAAATAAAAAAGCATATTTAACAATCTGGAAGATGGTGTAGCAGTTAGATCTACTGGTATTTCTTGTCAAATGCTGACTTTAAAAAACCCTGTTATTAAAAAGTCAGTCAAATGAACTGCAGGGAAAAAGCTTCACCACTCAATGAATAATTTTGTTAATATATAAATGCTGAGGCAAATGCGTATCATTACAAAAGATAAATTTACAAGAATGCATACATTTACATACCAAATTGATCATTGTAACAGCCTATATATAGTTTTAAAGTTTGTCTAGCATGAAGACTTGCATGAAGAATGAAAGGGAAGATCCTCGGCATTCAATTTGATGACTCATTTTTTTTTTCAGAAGCAAGAATCCCGAGACTTTCATGACATGAAAAAGCTTACTAAAATGTGGCTTATTACTGTAATATGTCTAATATATTTGTATATAGTAAATTTACACGAACTGTTTGCAAGCATTGATGTGATAACTCTTTGGAAGACATCCCATAGGAAAAAGTATGTCGGCGTCTGCTGCAAGACCTGCGAAGACCTTGCCACATACTAAAAGTATGCGACAAAGAGTATGCGGAGTATGCTGCAGAAATAGAGTTCCAGCAGACTTGACGCATACTAGTCATGCGTCAGTCTGCGGCAAGAAAAAGATGAATGTTATCATTCTTCAGCTTTAAAATGTTTTTAAAAACTTGTTCCTCGCAGCTAGGTGCTTGCTGAATATGTATGGTATTATGCAAATAAAAAATTTAAATAAGAAAGAAATCAGTATAGGTGCTACTTTTGACTAACTGTGACCCAAAATGTTTTAAGATTAGGTGGGTGTTATATAAGCAGGGAGTGTTCTGGATAGGTGGCCGGAATGCGACATGCAGGGCAAGTGCACAGAAAATAATTATCTGGCAGAATGATAAGGTATGCGCAACCTGCCACAAACTTTTTATCATGCTGAAAGAGTATTATTATTCTGAATAAAAAAAACAAAGGCGTATTCGCAGACTTTTTCATGCATGCTGAAAGGTATGCCGGCAAGTCTGCGGACAAGGTAGTGAGAAATAATTGTTATTGAAAAAAGGTATGCCGGCAATCTGCCGCAGATTTTCATCGGACTAAAAGAGTATCGGCAAGGGTCTGCGACCATGCATCTAATTTGCATGTCAAACCTGTGGCAAGTCTGCCGCAGACCTTTTGACATAGTTAATGCGGCAGGAGGCCCAAATTTCCTATGGGATATGTCATCATGCATTTTGAGCAGAAAAGAAATAAGATTCTTTACATTTATTGACTGTTAATATAGTTTCCTTTTTTGTGACAGACTAAATCTGTTACAAGTACATGTATGCAAACCAAAAATCTGGGGTTTTCCATATCTGATTGTGCGATGTATGTTCCTAGAAAAATGTTGTGTTATGTAGGCTACAAATGGAGCAAAATCATATCTTAGGAACCCGCACATGACCCATTTTTTTTTTTACTCTCTCGCCACCGGAGGTAACACAAGTCTTAGGGATCCTGAATGGCGTCTATCAGTCCGTCCGTAGATTTTTACTTTTCAAGCTAGATTGCGAATGCTTCAACGCACATGTACTTATAAAATGAAATTGGAGCTGCAATTGTGAAATCATGTTTTATTTTAAAGCTTTTATAATGGAATAAATACAAATACTCTTTGAAAATCTTAAATTGCAGTGTAAGTGTAGTCAAAGACCTGGTCAATCCAACAATTAATTACCTTCTGATATACTTTTATTTTGTTAAACCTTTTGGAATTTCCCAATTTTTGTTTAATAATAATATCCAACATCTGATGATATCCTTAGTCATGTAAGTAGTAGTAGGTGTAAGAAGTTCTACCTTTTACATGTAGGTATCAAATAAACTTAGTACACAAATGGTGCTTTAGCTTTAGTATAATCTGGATTTTAAAAGCTTTGTACAGTAGTATAAAGTGTATTATATAATATAATGAAGGTTTGTCTATTATATGAATTGAAGTGAACATTGCACAAGAATATACCCGGTAGTGTAAGAATAAACAGAAACTCCATTTCTGTAGAAACACCCATGTTTTAGAATACTAGCAAATTTAACAGCATAACAAATATTACATAGTATACCGCCTGTTCCAATTACTAGTATATATTTGTGGACTAATGTTATAAAGTAATCATGAGAATCATCCTGTAATAGTAGAAATACCATGCAAGTAGTGTGGCAACAAGAACTTATGGACAAATGTAGAGCTACTTAGCAAATTAATGATTTTGATAACTTAATTAATCTCAATTAGTAATGAAAAAACAAGTAATGCAAGCGCGAAGCACAAAGCACAAAATTGAAATTAATTGTCCAATTTAGACCCTCTGATCGACTTCAAATGACATTTAATAGTTTTAACGTTGAATAAATTTGGAAAAAGGAGCGAAAGAAGAAAAAAATTGATCTGTGGACATTTTGAGGGCTGCAGACCACTAGCCCCCCTCTCTAGTCCGCAACTTCACCAATGCGTCTGTTTGTTGACAACAAACTTTCTCAAGATTTGTCTAAAGCAGGGAGAAGTTCTTCCAAATTTTTAAACATATTTCTCGTACAAACTTACAATGTAAAATACTGATTCAAAATACATATGCCTACATTTACTTGTTTCATAAATGATCTATAATAATACAGAGTAGAAAATATAGAGAATTAAGTACAGGGGCTGTAGCCTTAAGTCCCCACCCCCCCCCCCCCCCCCCCCCCCCTTACTGTGATGCCACAATTAGAGCAAATTTTCAATTGGTATAGACACAAGGAAAACCAAAAAAAGCACAGTTCTTAGTATCGAGAGTGCCCCCTTTTAAAAAAGAAATTAACCATTAGTATTTTTTTTTTAAAAAGAAGACTGAACTAGGCTTCTTTTATGGTACATGTTAAAGTGGGGGGGGGGGGCATTGATCCCCCCACCATTATCTTCAGGTAAGCTTCAGGTAAGCTCTAATCCTAATCCTATGAAGTTTAATTATAGTCAAAATTACACATTTCAGCTACAATTAAATCATTTGAAATGGTAGCCTAACTAATTACAGATGGTAAACTAGATGAATCTTCGACCGCGCACGGTCGGAAGGCATGCCTCCGTATTGCCATATCGGAAAAAAAAGGCATGCGCATGTTGAGTATTTTACATCCATTTATACCATGACATCTTTGTGATATTGACCCCAAATCTATTAAAGTTGTATCATCAGAATTATTTCCAACTCAGGAAGGATGGCTACTGATGTAATAAAAAGGATAAACATGTTTAAGTTGATCTGTCAAAGGTCCTTCAGAAATTGCACAAACGAGTCATTTACATAAATAACCAGTGACCTTTGATGTCCTAACGTCAAAAATAAATCAGTTCATCTTTCCTCCCACATGACCCAAGTTTGAAGGTGATCCATAAAACGGTTCAGAAGTTACAGCAAGAACGTGCCATTTTCATGTATACAATGACGTCTGTGACCCTTGACCTTTGACTTCATGACCTCAAAATATAATAAATTCATTATCCCTACCATATGCACACATGACCCAGGTTTGATGTTCATCCATCAAACTGTTCTTAAGTTATCGCAAGAACAAGCCATTTTCATGTACACAATGTCCTCTGTGGCCTTTGAACTTTGACCTCATGACTCTAAATTCTAATCAGTTTATTATCCGTCCCATATGCACATATGACCCAAGTTTGAAATTGATCCGTCAAACGGTTTTTAAGTTTATTGCGAGAACAAGCCATTTTCATGTACACAATGACCTCTGTGACCTTTGACCTCATGAACCCAAAATCTGATAAGTTCATTGTCCCTCCCATATGTAAATATGATCCAAGTTTGAAGTTGATCCCTCAAACGGTTCTTAAGTTATCGCAAGAACGAGAGCCATTTTCACGTACACAATGACCTGTGACCTTTGACCTCATGACCCCAAAATCTAATAAGTTTATTGACCCTCATATATGCACATATGACCCAAGTTTCAAGTTTATCGCAAGAACGAGCCATTTTCATGTACACAATGACCTCTGTGACCTTTGACCTCATGACCCCAAATTCTAATCAGTTCATTGTCCCTACCATCTGCATACATGTGGCTGCCTCACTTAACGCGAAGTTGTTAAGTGAGGAGTTTCGGTTCGAGTCGAGGTTCGAAAGGACAAAGGTACTCCAACAGAATTTATTCGTTTGCAAAACCATTTATTCGATTCTATTTCACATTCGTTGTCGAGAAGTTTGGTTGTGCCGATAGGTAGATAAAATGCTGTAATACAAAAGAACAAATAAAACAACTTCTTAAAAACACTATGTACGATCGATTTAACAAACGAAACGATATGATAAATGCGATATTATTGTAACTATACGAATTGTGATAATAACTATTCCAAATGCTATGGTCAAGACAGGCTACATTCTCTTATTATTACAAGTACACAATATTACATGATACAGAAACCAATCAAAAGACACACATCGAAGTATTCAAAAGATAAGAATCGATCAATTTATCATTTAAGTTAAAAGATCAAAAAGACATAATTAGACAATATGCAACTATATATGCAGTTATATCATCCTTTCGAATAGATTTCATTTGACAAATTACTAATTACCGAGTGTTATAATTCCGAACAAGAAAAGATTATCAAACTCAAGTTTACAATGCATCGATTTATTACCACAATGGTTCTATAAAAGAATTGCTATATACAAATTAAAAGGAACTGAAGTATTAAATATTCTTACCAATTGGAGGCTTTGAACTATGAAGCTGGTATGGATCGAATGTACAAGATAAAATGACTACTGCACTGTACAACAGCTTGCTTTGCTAATGGCGATAAAACATACTGACAGGCTTTCTTGCTGAAGCTAAAAGTGCATACCAACACTAAATACAAGAGTGCACATTTACTAAAAGGTCATTGTTAAGTTCTTAAAAGTCCAGTTTAAAAAGGCTCACTGGCCGGAGTAAAACACAATAGTTATCTGAGGAGTGAATAGAACATGGACAAAGAGAAAACTTCTCAGGCACGAATTGGTCTAATTGGCTATCTAACATTGACATTGGAGATATTTTATGACTATAAAATTTCATGACTAAAAACTAAAAAGATCCAAATATATATCACACACAATCAAATGTAAATATTGCACATACAAAATTAATTAAATTCACTGCTTACTGCTGCAGTGACAATACATGATCCAAGTTTGAAGTTGACCCGTCAAACCGTTCTTAAGTTATCACGAGAACAAACTATTTTTATGTATACAATGACCTCTGTGACCTTTGACCTTTGACCCCAAAATCTAATCAGTTCATTGCCCCTCCCATATGCACACATTACTCAAGTTTGAAGTTGACCCGTCACACAGTTCTTAAGTTATTGCGAGAACGAACCATTTTCATGTATACAATGACATCTGTGACCTTTGACCTTTGACCTCATGACCCTAAAATCTAATCAGTTCATTGCCCCTCCCATAGGCACACATTACCCAAGTTTGAAGTTGACCCGTCAAACGGTTTTTAAGTTATGGCGAGAACGAGCCAATTTCATGCATACAATGACCTCTGTGACCTTTGACCTTTGACCTAATGACCCCAAAATCTAATCAGATCATTGTCCCTACCATATGCATACGCGATCCAAGTTTGAAAGTGATCCGTCAAACGATTCTTAAGTTATCGCGAGAACGAAAACGGGACGGGCGGACGGAAAACCCGAAAACATAATGCCTCCGGCACCACCTTCGGTGGCGGAGGCATAAAAATATCAAATAACCTTTTTGATTTATAAATTAAGTAAATAATAAATGGTTTCAGGGGAATGTCAATAAACCCTATCTT
>CALNVZ010000718.1:16186-31458 GCA_940671915.1 Paracentrotus lividus
ACAACATCCTCTCAAAAGATTTTTTTTTAGGTGGATGTTTTGGTTCCAATGAACCTTGTCATATATTATGCTTGTTACATATGCGAGGACCCATAGCGACCGAGTATGGAATAAAATGAATTTTGAGACATTAAAAGTGCCCTCTTTTAAAACTTTAAGAAAAATGTGATAATGCTTTCGTGATACTATTGAATACCAATTAAATATAAATCTACTTTCATTAATTAGAGTATCTCTTCCTTTTTAACATAACCTGTAGAAAGTGCAATAAAAAGAATCATACTAAGAGGGATGTATCCCTAAGCTCCTCCATCATTTATAGAGGCCAATGCTTCCAACAACACTCTTTCACAATATTTGCCTCCAGCAGCTGGGGGATATTGCATAGCATTTTTTTAAAAATAAGAAGTCGCATGGCGACCGAGCGGAAAATTTTGTGTTTGAAAAAGACCTAATGATGACAAAAAAGGCATTACTAATTATCAAGAGTGCCCCTTTTCACAAAGAAATTGTTGGTGTGACTTTTTTTTTTTTTCATTTCATTTTCTGTACAATAAGAGCCATTTTAGATAAGAAAATGGGCGCTCTTAAGATGTATGAAAAAGTTGAGGTACACTCTAAAAACTGAAGTGCTAATTTATGGGTGCTCGTATAGTGACTGCACTTGAAGTGCTAATCAGCACCTGAAGTGCTCTTTTAGCACTTACCCAAGTGCTAATTTATCCAAAAAAAATGTTCATGGTCGGTATGGGATTCGAACCGGGTTCACCTAGACATGGAAGAGTACCGCTGAGGTTACCAATAGACCAACGGAGATCTCGCCACTATGCTCCCTGCTTATGTAGGCCTATGAATGAAGATAATAGATTGGGAATCAATTATTTTTATAAATATGGTCAGGTATGGTATTTACATTATTTCAAAGAGCAAGTTTTCGTAACAATTGTTTAGAAACAAATATATATATATATATATATATAGTTGATCATACTTCAGTTTGCATAAATTCAATGGGTCAAAACTTTACATACACTATCCAAAACTGGTGGTGGTGCTGCCTGTATTTTTTATTTATTTATTTGTTTTTTGGGGGTTTTTTTTGCATGTTGTCCCTTGTTGAAGCTGTCAACAAGCTTTCTATATACTTTCTCTGAGATTATTGTTTAATCTTCAAACAAGATTGCAGCAATTCAAGTCCCATTCGCAGGTTTCCTTGGGCGAATACCATTTTTTTTTCATCTGCCCATATGTTTTCTGTTGAGATCTGATCTAGACATGTAACAAGCCCTCCTTAATCCCCGTTTCTCTTACCGATTCTAAAAACTAATTTCAGTTAGGTTATTGTGGTAACCTTAATATGGATCCAATTTTCAGGCTCAAACATTATATATATACTCCAACATCACATTTTACATTCGATAGGGTTTATCAATGGGGTTTAAAATTCTTTGTTTAATGTGATGTTGGAGCATGTGCAGTATGCATATCAACTAATGCCGCCTCCAGTTGGAACCATATTAAAACTGGAGATTTTAGTCCAACCACAAAAACGCAAACATTCATATCAAATTAGTTTTAGAGCACGTTAAACAGAGATAAAGGGGAGATTATGGAAGGGAATTGTAACATGTCTAGACCATATCTATGCAACATATTGGGCAGACTCTTTAACAAGAAAATGGTATTTGGTGCAATTAAACCTAAAATGGGACTTATTGTGCAATCTTGCTGGAGGAAATAGACAATATCTCAAAAAAAAAAAATACGAAATGCTGATTGACAGCTCCAACAAGTGAAAAATGAAAAGAAAAAAAAAAAAAGCAAAATACAGGCAGCACCATCAACTATTTTTGTTTAATGTATGTAGACTTTTGGCCCATTGAATCTCCAACACTGAAGTAAGAATCACCATATAGGCCTACATGATGTGTTTTTGAGATATCTTTTATGAAAACAACACTTCGGAAAACAAAGCCATCAAATAAATAATGCCCATTATTCTTATAGGTGGTAAAAATCTTATATATAATTTTTTTTCAAAATGGCTTGCTTGTTTCAACACCTTTGATGGACACATGACCACGTATATGCCATATGCATATTACTGATGAGTAAGCTTAAACAAGCTGAAACCCCTAAGATAGTGAACCTTTCTCCTATTAAGACTAGGGACCCCACCATACGCATCAGATATTCTCTGGTAAATTTAAACTCTTTGCATCGAATTCGTTAAAATGTTCATCTCAATTTAAAAGCGATACCTCACGGAGCGGACTATCGGTCAATTGAATTAACGTTTAGATTTTAATCGCGATCACATTTTGGACGAAGTGCTTGTAAGAAATGTCAAATTGATGACATACTGAGATAGTTTTAAACTTGACAGGAAACCCTAAAATGACTGGCGACCCATATAACAACCATGGCGGATCGAGGATTTTCATTACAGGGGGGGGCAAAAATCGGAATTTCAGTTTTGGTACACCAATTTACACCGGGGCGTGCAAAAAGGTAGAGCTAAATTATGTTCAGCGTCACGCTGGCCGAAGCGATAAGCGGGGGGGGGGGGGGGGGGGGGTTGTGTAAGGGTTTCTGTTTCTGTTAAACATACTGGTGTATAGTTTTGGTAGTGCAAAATAGGAATTGCACAAAAACCGATCAAATGTCAGTCACGATGTTGTCACATTGCACTAAAAGATAATGTGGGAGAGATCTTGTGACATTCCTTTCATATATTCCGATGAATTTCGTTCGAAATATGCGCGCAATCCAACTGCCGTTTAGACCTTGCTGACAAATTCCGCCCTGCCCGAGGTTACGGCGTGAATTTAGTTGCGAAACGATCTTTGTGTGTAACACCCACACAATGAAGAATCCCATTGGTTTTCCCCACGTGAGCGCCTAACCTGTGACGGTTCCCGACTTATCTTTTTTTATCCTTATATCTATGAAATAAAGGACACGCTAACAACGGAGATTTCAAGTACTATAAGATTTGCTTTGTTATAGTTTATTGGATTCATCTTTCATAATTTAAAATCTTAATGTGGAATCAAAATAATTTTTTCTTTCTCCGAAAATACACCAGCTTTTAAAGTAACTTCCTGTAGCCAGGCACTTTTTTTGGCCTTTGGCCATCAAAAAGAGGTCCATCATTGAAGATCACCTGTTAGGGGTAAGGTTGGGGTCATATCGGTGCCGCTCATCAAATACACTTTTTACTGGTCGTATTTTACTTCGGATTTTTTTTCTTTTTCTAAGGGGGGGGGGCCTGGGCGCTCGTCGGCCGCCCTCCTTGTAATTACTTTTTATGTAGCTGGCGGAACTTCTTTCTCCTATTTACGATCTGGCGGAATTCCATCTATTATTAATTACGACCCTTTTCTCTTTCATGACTGGCGAACTCCCATCTTAGGGGAGACTCGGGGATGGACGTTACAAAAAGAGTTCACCATTTTGGCCCAGATAGATTCTAATGAAAGGTATCACAACACTCCATTTTGGGTCTGTAGGGTTTAAGCCTATTATTGTGTGGCTTAAAACCTGGAGGCACAAAAAACTTGAAAAGCATGTAAAAGTGTGCGCTAATTAAAACTACGGCTTAAGTTACTAGAAGACAAGTTTGTTTTTGTAAGCAACCTATCCGCCGTGATAGGGGAAGGGTTGTTAATACCTAATGCGGTAGAATTGTTACACGATATTAAGGACATACGGGGGTTCAAGTTGAACCACCACACACTCCTCCTTCATAAAGATACTTTAGTTCAACATTGCCAGTTTGTCTTTTGTATCCAGTTAAACATCGATCAGTACAAGCTCATAGAATAGACTAAAGTAATAATATAAATATCAAAATACTAAACCCAGAACAAATTGAAAAAAAAATACTTCTACATGTCTAATGTAATCTGGGGTAGGTGTGTTTACAGGTATCGACATGGGGTAGGGTTGTTGTAAAACCTACCCATGGGTGATTTCATCGACATAAAATCAACTGTAGCATTAGCATTAGGCAGTAATTACTAGGGGCATCGGCTCAGGGGTATATTAGTGATATACATGTAATTGATATTTACAAATAGCCGAACTACATCATGTGCCTTTCAGTTGTATAGAACTATTACGAATAGTATATTTTAAATTTGTGTGTCATAAAAATGGTCACGTTTGGGAGCTGTAAAAAAAAATTGGTTTTGTTTTGTATGATTTACTTTTTAATATCAACACATGAGCGGAGAAATCCTGACGACCGGAGCAGTTCATGGTCTAACAGCTAGATGTGTGTACTGCTTGTATGGTAGATGGCAGTTAGCAGGATAGGCTGCTTGTTCCAACTTATGCACACTGAGAACTGAACAACTGACTCCGTGTGTAACTTCCATCCCCGGTTCTCCCCTAGTCTATTAAGAGATGGTGACCTCATGCTATATTGCTGAATGGTGGCCGGCGTCAATCTCTATTATGACTAAGCCGAACCCTTCTTCTCCTATTGATGACTAGAGCGGAACCTCCATATACCATGTATCGTGACTAGCGAGCCAGTTTCGTCTAATTTTATGAATGGGACCGGCATCTACTAGTTATGAACCTAGCATGAACCCAATCGTACTATTATCAACTAGAGACCTTCGCCCATGCTTCCTAATACGACTTGGCGGACCCTTATGATGATAGGTGAAAGAACCCGCCTTTTCCCCCAGCTTTTTTGTTTTGTATTGACTTTTGCGACGCTGCTTACTTGAGTATGACTTAGTGATCCCTCATCTTTAATCATGAAATAGTGGCGACCCTGCTTCTTGATTATGAATAGCGACCTCATCGTTAATTTATGACCAAGCGATCCTATAATGACTGTTGCCCCTTATCAATATTAATGACTAGCAGTCTGATGACTATCGGTCTTATGACTAGCGGGTGACCCATAGAAACATTGTTTATAACACTTGGCTTACCCATAGTAAACCAATATCTAAGCTATGACTTGATTAATTTAGACACCTGTCGTGAACCCGTGGCCATTTGGGTGTTTTAATATCTGTTGTGTAATCTTCCGGGGAAAAGAAATTATGACCATCTGTCTCTCGTCTAAATAAAACGTGGGAGGGGTCATTTAGGGCGCTACTGTCTGGGCCTTGCTACAGGATAAAATTGCGTGTATGCTGTCTATTGCTGTTTTTGGGTATCTTGAGTGTCTAATACTTCCATTGCAAAGGAATTAGCCCATGTCTCTTTTCAAAACTCATTTAATGTGTTAGCCTATATGGGATTTGGGCCTTTAGGGCTAACTGTCTGGCCCCTTGTACAGGATAAATATTGCTGCCATTCGGACTGTTTTGGTATCTCTGGTGGTCTAATACTTCATTGCAAAAGGAATTAGCATGTTCTTTTCAACACATTTATGTGTAGGCTATAAGTGGGATTTGGGGCCCTTTGGAGCTACCTCGTCTGGCCTTGTACAGGATAAAATTCTGTCATTGCTGTTTTGGTTATCTCTGGTGTCTAATACTTCCATTGCAAAAGGAATTAGCCATGTCTCTTTTCAACTCATTTAATTAGTTATGGGATTTAGGGCCCTTTAGGGCTACTCTCTGGGCCCTTGTACAGGATAAAATTGCTGTCATTGCTGTTTTGGTTATCTGTGGTGTGTAATACCTCCATTGCAAAAGGAATTAGCCATGTCTCTTTTCAACTAATTTAATCGTATGGGTGGGGCCCTTTGGGGCTACTGTCTGGGGCCCCGTACAGGATAAAATTGCTGTCATTGCCGATTTTATATTAGGTACCCCCTCAGGAACGATATCCACCAATTTTTGTCCATGTCTCTTCTCAACTAATTTAATGCATTTTTGAGGCCCCCTTTTTGGTCCCTCACGGCTTCCTGTACAGCAAGGATGTGGCCTGCCAGCAATCCATTTTATTGACCCTTGGCTATGTCCTGACATGATGAGACCATCAAACCTTATGTCTCTTCTCAACTAAATAAACCTTCTTGGCTCCCGGCCTATTTGGGATACCATGTCAAATGTCCCCCACTTAGTGTTTGTAATATATTTTAAATAGGTTCTAGATAGGGTCTAGACCCTCTAGATCTAGAATCTAGATCTAATAATACAATTTTGGGCCGTTCCCCACCCGCCCCCACCCCCCCCGCCCTGCGCGGACGCAAATAAAAAATAGATCTAACGTTAGACCTTCTAGTAGTTTCTAGATCTAACAAAAGTTAGATTTTAGCAGTTAGGTCTAACGTTAGGCCGAGAGAAAATCTGTTGAGTCAGGATCTAATGTAAGATCTATCGAGTAGACCCTAGGCCTAGATATAGAGGTCTAGATCTAGTCCTAGATCTAGAGGTCTAGATCTAGTCCTAGGTCTAACAGTTAGATCTATTTCATTTTTTGAATCCAACTTCGAATCTAGATCTAAGTTAGATTTCTACTCTAGTCTAGGCCAAGATGTTAGATCTACTCTAGAATCTAACTTAGGCCTAAACAAACTGAACTGAATTCTGGAACACAAGACCAGGATGGGAGAATATGCCTTATACTTAAAAAGTAATTTGGTCTAGAATCTACAGCTAGCTAAACAAAGCTCTGTCGCGTGATTAGCTCGGGACTAAACCGACCAGCCCCCGTCGCGAAGCCCGTCGCCTTCGGCAACGGGGATGTGTATAGTTAGCTCGGGACCAGGTCTTAATTACGATCGTTCGTGAGGTCGTTCTCAACAACAAAAGAGTTTTGTCTTGGAAGAGTGATCAAAGAACTATTTTCGGTTTCTTAAGTTAGCTTATGAAATAAAAACACATCCAGTGGACACTATAGTTTTCAAACATAAGAGTATATTGCTACTTTTCGGGTTAAAATTCAAGTTACAGTGCAAATCCATAACAAATAATAGTCTCCGGAAATCGGTGTAGTCGAGTCCTTCACAACCCATGCGTAAATCTGAACAGGTGGGACTATTGTTGCGATGATTAAAAAAATGTCACAATAATTAACGTTTTAAACACGGTCAGGTTGAATCTTACATAATATAATTTATTTCCATTGTAAAAATACCGTGTCTCAATAGTTCCGGGCTAGACTGCAGAATACCCCTCCACTTTGATGTATGTCCGTAGGCCGTCCTACTATCCTACGAACTTCTTAACTGTAGTCCCATGAATTCGTTTATTTGAAGTGTTTGCAAAAGTCCAACGTACTCGCCGTTGGTTTTGTTAAAAAATTTAATTAATTAATTCACACAATTTCTCGTTGTCTTCACTTGTCACAAAGTGACTGAGATTTTAGACTAGAAGAAAAGACTAGTAGTTAGATTTTAGACTAGAAGAAAAGACTAGTAGTTAAAGCTGGTACTTAGAGGACAAGTAGGCTCTTTGGGTAGAGTGAACAAGTTGTAGAGAGTGGTACTGGGTGTGGTGCTAGATTTGGCATACCTCTGCTAGCACACGTACATTGCTGTATATTAGGTTGTGTGGCTGTAAGAGTGAGAAGGGTTGGAGCAAGACATTTAGCCTTGATGAGAAGAAGGTTATGCTGAATGTCTGAGAGGAGCCATGTCATGCATGGTAGGATGCGAGCCTTGTTTGAACTTTTTGGTTGCCATCATCGGAATCAGGCATGCAGGCGGTGCAGACTCCTCTACAGCTCCTTACATATGATTTGTGAAACCTGTAAGTGATAATTTTTGTACAATTTTCCTTATCCTTATCTTATGTTTTTCTGGTTTAGGTAAATTGTCATAATTAGGTGCCGTGCACCATATTACACGCCCAACGTTGTGATATAGATTAATGGATTTAATAAGAAATCATCACATGTTTGAATCATTTATCAGTCAAGCATTGGAATTAATTATTTGGATTATTAATATATTTGTGTCAATTATAACATTTTGATGTCCTTTCCACAGCAAAGAAGGCAGGATAGTAAGTTTATGATTCTTTTGTTTAAAAGAGATATTGTGAGTTGGTATCATAGAGCAAATATTATGAGGCTTAAGAAGCAGTAATTTATGGTTTCCTTTGATAAAATGGAAGGAATTATTATCGAGAGCTCTTTACCAGATTATTATGCATTTATTTACTAAAAGAAGAAATGGAATTATAGATGATTCTTGATATTTTGTACTGCTAGAAGAGGGTGTATTTTGAAAGCTTTATGCATTGATTTTAATATTATATAACCCTGTACAAAATGCAGTGAGATTTTGATTGAATATTTAGGTGAATTTAATACTAAGATAATCTTAATGATACATTAAAGCATCAGTGTGTATAGTTTTATGAATATAATCATATAGAATAAGCATGTTCATGTATGCTATGACTTGTTATTGGATGCATTATTCACACAGCAGTAACAGATGAACCTGGGTTTCGTTTCGGTTTCAGTTTCAGCTTATTTCAGCGTTCAGCTTTCAGCTGTGTTTCAACATTTTCCAGTTCACTTATATTCTGGATCCGCACCTGCGGAGGTTTTTGTACGGGTCAACATCGTTGACTTCAACCACTGATCGACCCCTGACCTAAGTATGGGTTAACGCTTTCGTCGATGGGAGATCGCTGACTTCAATACAGGCCGTTCGACTGCTACTTCATGAGATCCGATAGGGGCATCATATCGTACGGTTTCGAATAGGCAGATTCGAGACAGATACGCCGTGGAGGTTAATGGACAGAAACTCGGTCGTCGTCAAGGTGATGAGTATCGTTTATCTTATTCAACAGTTCTATTTTTTGAGACTTTAACAGACAATAATTTAAATCGCGGGAAAGGTACTGTGTACTTGTTGTGATTAATCTATAAAACGGAAGTTCTTGAAAATCTGGGTTCGTATTTCTTTGAGTTCAACGTATAGAAATTTCATTGTTTAAGGTATACCTATTGATTAAAACTATAAACGGAAGTTCTTGAAAATCATGGGTTAAATACTTTCCTTGAGTTCTTCAGTTTTGAAACATCTAGTTTAATGATATCGTAGGTCTAAACATTAACATAGAGTATCTTTCTACATATTGCATCCATAGTATATTGTGATACATCTCTTTTATTGTGATAATATTACTTATGCCAATTTGATTTGTCTTGCAAATATAATTATGAGGAATTAATGTAAGTCCTGGGAACCAGATTGTGGTGAAGGCAAATGATCAAATAGTTCGATGAATAAAGCGAGCTATGGTGCTTGTAAGCTGTAACTTTATATGATATGATGAGATATTTGTTTTAATTTTGGTGTGAATTCCTAACCAACTATAATTATACAGACAGAACTTGTTCTTATCGCCAGACTTTGCAAATACAGTGCAAATGATTCTGACACACTTACCCAATGGTCCTACGATCCTACGAACCTCTATACTATGTTAGAGTGAAATTCTTTATTTGCAGTGTAAATCGGGTGAAAATCAGCATCTTTTTTTTACTAACTCGGCGCGGCGAGAAATGGTTGCCAATCTATTGGCAAAAACGAAAAAAAACAAGAAAAAAAAAACAAAAACACGCGTACCCTATTTCTTCTTTCTTGTTCTTGTTCGTCTTCTTTTTCTTCTCCTTCTTCATCTTCTTCTTTTTCTCTTTCTCTTTCTTCTTCTTCTTCTTCTTTTTCTTCTCCTTCTTCATCTTCTTCTTTTTTCTCCTTCTTCGTTTTTTTTTCTTCTTCTAATTAAAAAAAATATAGAAACACAACCTCAAACCGTAGGCCAATTTTTTTTTCTTCTCTACTCTCTTCTTCTTCTTCTTCTTTTCCTTTTTCTTCTTAATTTTTTTCCCTTCTTTTATCTTTTTCTACTAAAAAAAACCAAAAAAACACAAACTCATACCGTAGGCTTATATTTTCTCTCTTCTTCTCTTCTTTTTCTTCTATTTTTTCTTCGTCTTCTTCTTCTTTTCCTTCTTCTACCCTTATTTCTTTTTATACTACTTTTTTCTTTTCGTCCTTCTTCTCTTTTTCTTCTTATATTTTTTTTTCTTCATCTTCTTATACTTTTTTTTTCATCTTCTTACACTTCTTATTTTTTTCCCTTCTTTTATCTTTTTCTACTAAAAAAAAAACAAAAACACAAACTCATACCGTAGGCTTATATCTTCTCTCTTCTTCTCTTTTTTTTCCCTCTAATTTTTTCTTCGTCTTCTTCTTCTTTTCCTTCTTCTACCCTTTTTTCTTTTTATACTACTTTTTTTCTTTTCGTCCGTCTTCTCTTTTTCTTCTTATATTTTTTGTTTTTCTTCATCTTCTTTTACTTCTTGCACTTCTTCTTCTTCTTTTTTTTTCTAGGAATAACTCGGACAACGGTTGGTTTGATATGAACCATAGAGAAAGCATCTACAGATGCTTGCATAAATTTTGTACATGTAATGTACAAAATGTAAAAAAATCATACACATTATAGCAAGAATGTGTTGTTACTTGAAGGCGCCACGAGATTTGGGGATTCTTTAAATATTTTTAATAAAAGATTTTTATAAACTTAAACAAACGTTATAGTAATGTTGATACAGATGAAGATTTGAAAAATAAAATCAATAAATGAATAAAATGTTCTGAATTTCATGTGATAAAAGGGAATACGGGATAACTTTATTTATTTGCTTACGGATATAATTATGAATGAAATACGCTCTTTATGGCATATTGCATTATAAACAATAAATATACGAGATACTGTTGGTATATAGTTGTCGGGATATTATGGATGATATGGTTCTTTATGGATTCGGATAAAACAAGAAATATACGGGATCATGATGTTTACATATAGTTAAAGAGAGATCAATGATTATTCGTTCTTCATGGATTCGGATAAAGCAAGAAATATACGGGATAGGCCTATACTGATGTTTATATATAGCTAAAGAGAGATGAATGATTAATCGTTCTTTATGGATTCGGATAAAACAGGAAATAAACGGGATACTGATGTTTATAATTATAGTTAGAGAGAGATCAATGATTATGGATTCGGATAAAACAAGAAAAATATGATGTAGTCGAAGAGAGTACAATTTTATATTTGTTCTATATGGATTAGGATAAAACAAGAAATTTACGGGAAACTGATGTGTATATAGTTAAAGAGAGATCAATGATTATTCGTTTTTTATGTCTTTGGATAATACAAGAAATATAAGGGATCATCTCCTCTCACGTCCCTGATTATAGGTAGAGAGATAACAATGATATTTGTCTCTTCATAGAATTCTATAAAACAAGAAATTTACGGGATGAGGATGTTTATAAAGTTAAAGAGATCAATGATTATTCGTTCTTTATGGAATTTGATAAAACAAGAAATGTACGGGATACTGATGTTTATATAGTTAAAGAGAGATTAACGATTATTCGTTCTTTACGTATTTGGATGAAACAAGAAATATACGGGTTAGTATATAGTTAAAGAGAGATCGATAATTATTCGTTCTTTATGGATTAGGATAAAACAAGAAACATACGGGATAGGCGTACTGATGTTTAAATAGCTATATAAAGAGAGATCAATGATTATTTGTCTCTATGGATTCGGATAAAACAGGAAATATACGGGATATATTGATGTTTATAGTTAAAGAGAGATCGATGATTATTCGTTCTTTACGGATTCGGATAAAACAAGAATTAATATACGGGATACTAATGTTTATATAGTTAAAGAGAGATCGATGATTGTTCGTTCTTTATGGATTCGGATAAAACAAGAAATATATGGGTGAGCGTACTGATGTTTATATAGCTAAAGAGAGATCAATGATTGTTCGTTCTTTATGATTCGGAATAAAACAAGAAATATATGGTGAGCGTACTGATGTTATATGAGGGCTAAAGAGAGATCAATGATTGTTCGTTCTTTATGATTCGGATAAAACAAGAAATATATGGGTGAGCGTACTGATGTTTATATAGCTAAAGATAGATCAATGATTATTAAAAAAAAACAAGAAATATACGGGATAGGCGTACTGATGTTTATATAGTTAAAGAGAGATCAATGATTTTTCGTTCTTTATGGATTCGGATAAAACAACAAATGTACGGGATAATGATGTTTACATAGTTAAAGAGAGATCAATGATTATTCGTTCTTTATGGAATTGGATAAAGCAATAAATATACGGGATACTGATCCCTTACAAAAATGTCGTGTTGTACCACGCAACGGTACCATACAAAATACCACAGGATTTTCCTATGGTTTTTTGGCACAAATACCACACAAAATACCATACAGAAGTACCATTACGCCAAAATACCATAGGATTTTCCTATGGTTTTTTGGCACAAATACCACAACAAAATACCATAACATAAGCCAAAATACCAATAGGGTTTCCTATGGTATTTCGGCACAAATCCACTTTTCCTACTGTTTTAGCCACAAGTACCACAAAAAATACCATACAGGAGTACCATACAGCAAAATACCTAATAGGCATTATCCCAAACTAGTACCACACAGCAATACGCACACAGTTACCAGGATTTATGACGTACCGTTACGACACGGAACACCACACGCCGTTAATTCAGGGATACACACGCCGTTACCACAGGACTGCCGCTAGACACCAAGGATACCATACTCTGGTATATATACCACTATATAGCAATATTTTTGGGTCACAGTTAGTTATTTTCTATATCTCTTGATAATATTGCAAATGTCAAAACTATCGCTCTTGATGTTACTTTGTGTTTAGGAAATTATATTTCCCTAAAAGAAAAAATATTAATATGCAGGCAATTACTAGTTAATGAGGTAAGCTTCACAAATACTGATTTGTGCATATAAAAACATTGTATGCAAATGAGCTAATTACCATAGTACCACACGAAGTACCACAGGAATACCATACGATCACCAAACTTCAGCAGTAAACTGCCATAAATCTTTGACTAATGCCCGTTGGTTTTCATCCCTGTTAATGTTGGATGTTTGTCTTCAATCAGTTCGTCAAATTACCATTTGGTCTAATTAATTCGCCGCATTTCGTCTAATCAAGTCGACTTGGTCAAACACCACTTAGTCATTCCTGTAAGAACTATCCCTTAGAAAAAATATCTGTGACAATACTAACAACGGTAGGTATTGGTGGCGTCCGGGTGGACGGGGGGACGATCGAGTCCCCCCCGTTCCGCCGCTGCGCTCAGGATTTTGTTTTCTGGGGGATCGTCCACCCTCGATTTTTAAAGTTAACAAAAAATAAATGTCATATAATAAGACGAGAGGCAAGTGTGCGTAAAATGAACAAGTTCAGGTCAATTAAAAGCAAAATTTTCGGCTGCGCGCTTCGCTTGCAAACAAAAACACCAGACAATAAATGAAGCTAATAATCTTTGGTTCAGGTCGCTATATTCATTTAATTTTTAATTTGTTCACTAACGCTTTAATTTGTAACTTTGGCATAATGTGTGAGGTAGGTCATTCTATTGTGAATTTCTGGATATTAGCTATATTATATGCATCGTCTTTGGGTGCCTTTATTTATGTCGCCGATCTAGTGTTATAATGTAATTCCTCTCTCAATTTGGGCGTCAATCATGTGGGGGAGTGTTCCCCTCGATTTTCAAAGCTTTACTTTTTGTTTTTTATTTTTCTAATAATTTAGGATAATTTTTTATCTTGGCCCCACTTTGTCCAAATGTGATGGAAATAAACTTTTTATTTTCTTTAAAATTCTTTGTTTTCAGGTCCGTATCGTTATAAAAAGTGACCATATTCGAAAGGGATTACAACATATACAGTGTGTCCCACAAAAAATGCTAAAATGGTACTTCTAGATGGGTATAATATTAAAATGAAATAATTATAATTAATTATAACTCTACACCGTAACTACCATTCATTTTTCTGCAAATGGATGAAATTTTAATCTGATATGGTCCAATAATCACAAAGATATAAGCCATTTTTTATCACACATCAGAAATCTCTCCCTCCAGTTTGTATTGAGTAGCACGGATTGTCGAATAAAAGAAACCCATGTTTGATCATTAATACTTTGAAAAATATTTCAGGAGTATTTATGAAATTTATATCACTGTAAAGTGCAACTCATTACCATTCTAATGATTGTCTCTCAGCTCACCAATATTACGCATCGCTAAAACTCTTTGTTCTGAAAAAGTCTTGCAAAATTGTGAGTGCTTCACTTTCACGCTCATTAATCATGTTAATGATCAAAGTTGGGTTTTTTCTTAGTCTTTTGAATAACGCATCTCAAGGAGCACGAAAGTGAACACTCACAATTTTGTAAGACTTTTTCAGAACAATGGGGTTCAGCGATGCGTGGTATTGGTGAGCTGAGAGACATATCATTAGAATGGTAATGAGTTGCACTTTACAGTGATATAAATCTCATAAATACTCCTGAAATATTTTTCAAAGTATTAATGATCAAACTTGGATTTCTTTTATTCGACACATCCGGTACTACTCAATGCAAACTTGGTTGGAGAGGTTTCCCGATGTGTAATGACAAAATGCTCATATCTTTGGGTTTCTTGGACCATATCACATAAAATTTAATCCAGTTGTAGAAAACGAATGGTAGTTTACGGGTGTAGAGTTATAAACAATATATATTTGTCATTTTAATATTATACCCATCAAAAGTGCCATTAGCATTTATTGTGGGACACACTGTATATAAATGTATTGTAAAACGTTGATTAATGAGATTTTCACTCGCTCTTCGGAATTATATTTTAGAGAAGTGATTATCAGCTAGTGAATACAATGATTAATTCTATTATAGAGCAAAATTTTTAGCTCGCGCTTCGCGCTCACAAACAAATCATACAATGATTTAACGATTTAACTATGTCTTCAGGTCGTATTTTGTGGAATATGTTTTATTTGTTCCAACCTTATATTCTTAAAATTGTCACTAGTTTCTGCATAATAAATTATGTGAAATAGATCATTCTATTTCGAATTTTGGGTATACATATATTTAGGAAGCCGTATTCCGTTCAAGTCTATAATAATTCCCATTCCGGGGTCTCCGTTCTCCCCCCACCCCTGACCGTCATCACATGAAATCGCAGCCCCTGATGGTAGGGGAGACCGGGACAATAATTGTAACACGGGGCGATTGTAACAGAGGCTCCAATACATGTGGTATTTGTGCCAAAAAACATACAGCAATACCAAACATATGGTATATGTGTAAAAAAAAAATAATACAGCAAAACCATACATATGGTATTTGTGCCAAAAACCATACAGCAATACCATACATATGGTATTTGTGCCAAGAAACCATACATATGGTATTTG
>CALNVZ010000723.1:0-15529 GCA_940671915.1 Paracentrotus lividus
ATTTTTTCTTCAATTATATGATAAAAAAATAAATATAACAAATAGATGAGCTGGGAATATGGCCCCTGCAAAAGTTGATCACCCTTTTTTGATACACACTGTATTATAAGTATCCATGAATTGACCAAATATTCCCATTAATCAGAGAGCTGAGTCTCTTTTATGACGAGTTTCTCCACAACTCCTATTGATATGTAGGGTGTTAGCAGTGCCGATATTTTCGGATTTCCTTTGCGGCCAATAAGAAAAAAAAACCACCAACTATGGAAGCATAATGGAGTATCATTCAATTTGTTGACTAAGCGAGCTTGTAGTTTAGATGACAAAAAGACAAAAGACAAGATTCTGGATATATGTTTTGATCCGAATAAACCACTTATCTTGCTACGTATCTCGACCTACTTTGTTATACATCTCGATTAAAAAAAACAAAACACCAATTACTTCATGTAAGAGCTAAATTATTTTTTTAGAAAACTAATATCATTAATCAAGTCTCGAGCCAACCTATTAGAAATCTGTTATAAAAAGGCAAATATTACCAAAAAACCGGAATGTACTGGATTTATTAATAAAATATAATAATAATAATAAAAAAACAAAACACATAAACTTATAGTTACTGGATTTGATAATAAAAAAGGGAGAAAAAAAGAGGAAAATATTGTTTATTTCTAAATAGACTTTCTACCACCTCGGCGAAAGTCAACAAAATTGTTATGTCAGTATGTAAACATTTATGTCTTCTTTCTGTTACACCTCTCAACGTTAAATCCATTAAAAAATATGAGCTTCTCTTCCAAAATAATTATCTACATGTTTTAAGATATCAATCGTAATATTTTTTTTCATACAAATATTTCTTTTCGGCTTTTTAATGAAACTGATGACATTAAACATCTTTCAAATGGAAATCGACAACATAACATATTCCTGTTATGTAAATATTTGTGCTATTCTATATCTGCATTAATATCTCTTATTTTTATCACAGGGGAGAACGGGCAGAGGCTCCCGAGCTATATATAAATTATCTGCCATCAACTGACACTACACCATACTACCATAATGTTAAGATCGTTGGCGAGATTCAAGAGTAAGATGCTACATAATGAATATTCAGAATTTATAAGATAAAACATTGCTAGTTGGTGTATATAGACTTTGGCATCTGATATCTTTGTGGTGTAGAAACCCTTATTGGTGTTCTTTATAAATGTTCTTGAAAAAAGGACAATAGGGTACATGCAGGTAATATGGCCCCCTAAGCTCATTTGCCTAATTTGCATAAAACTACAAAATGACACACAGTCTAATCTTTGTTTCTATGAATCAATAACTACTGCTCTAAATTTTATTGTGAAGAAAAACAATTATCACTAACCCCCCTGTCTGCAGTATTCAAATATTGACGTCATTACCAAAGTGCCCATATTACCTGCAGGTTATTGGGCACATGTATTTAATGTATTTTCAAAAAAAAGCTACAATGACTCTACTATGTCTCGAATTTGCTTAAAATGTTAGATATCATTTGAAATTTTAAGGCCCTTCAGTAAATACTTTGACTATATATTTCATTGTTCTGTATTTTGTATATTATTTCTTTTTTGATATTATTAAAATATTATTTTCATTGTCCAAATCAGTATAGGCCTACAATAAGTTATTTATATTGACTATATACTGTGAATATACCCAAAAAAATCATAGCAAGGAGATTGATGCCTCATCCCAATACTAAGTACCAGAATCATTTCCGCCATTTTTGACTGCCCATATTACCTGCACTGATGTTGCTATGTCAGGCAAGCATTCAGTGACACATAGCACCCCTTCACTACAACTAATTGACCTGTACACGCTAGTATGATCAAAATGAAACTATAAGCTTACTAAATATACAAAACAATTGAGGTTACCCCCTAAAACACTCTTTGACCCTCACCTTCTGTGAAATATCAAATTTTACGTCAGGGTAAAAAATTACCGTAAGTTTTACCTACCTTGTTGGTTTTCAGCAATTTTCTCAAAGAAATTTCGGCATCAGATGCTCTCACGATGATAGATTTTCGTATACAGTTCATATGAACAACATTATGGCGCTCACACCGGTCACCGGTCACCGGTTGCGGTCACGACATGATTTGCTTCAGGTGGCCCATATTACCTGCTGGCCCATATTACCTACATGTACCCTATCAGATCAATTTGTTATGTATTATATTGTTTTGGTAATTTATTATGCATTTCTTTGTTTTCTCGACCGCCTACCCAGGCTTCACAAATTTGGCCTTTAAAAATGCTGGAGACTCGGAGGAAAAAAATCATGAAATATCGCAACGACAGCTGAAACGTGAAGGGAAGGGGGGGGGGGGGGGGGGGGGGGGGGGGGGGGTTGGCTCCCAGGTCCCTCGGCCTAGTTAGGGTTAAACATCGTTCCAATGGACATCAACAACGTAATATGTATTTCAGTTATGTAAATGTCTCTATCATTCTATATACATGATATATTGCATTATACAGTGTGTTCCTAAAAAAGGTAATCGAAGTTCAAAGGTCGGTCATTTCAAAAGTATATGATTTATTTTTGTGATTTGTTTACTAAACTACTAAGTAACTCATCAGCTTTAATTTGAGACATTGTTTACGTCCCAACTGCAATGGGTCACAGAGTTAGGGTCATTTGAAGGTGATAGGTACAAAACCCATTTTTCCAAGTTTTTCGTTTTTAGGGTATGAAACCAACTTTTTATAAAATTTTGGTTTCATAGTTTGGGGTTTTTTGTCACACAAAGTTTCAATGAAATGCAATCTCATTCGTCATAGGACCTATCTCACTGGCAATGAAATGGGCTCTCGGTTATGCATGAGTCTCTGGAGTCTCGGAGAGGTCGCCGCGACGTCTCCTGATTCCGCAGGAGGTAGCGAGAAAAATCAAACAAATGTCAAACATGTCCAATCTTTTAATAGACTTCTTTAATACGCGAGCAAGTCTTTGTGACGTCTTTGCGGGGTTGCCGCGACGTCCCTTTAGTATCCAGGACGTCGCAGAGACGTTGTCGGAACTTGCTAACGATTAAAAGAAATCAAACGGTTTAATAATTTTGACTTGATGGCGTCTTAAAGAGGTCTACAAAAAGACTGAACATGTTTGACTTTTGTTCCATTTTCCCTCGACGCCCTGAAGTCTCAGGAGACGTCACAAATCACGTTTCCACCACTCAAGAGACTCCTAATTGCGAACACATCTCATTGCCATTGAGATAGGTCCTTTGACAAATGAGACTGCATTTCATTGAAACTTTGTGTGACAACCCCCCCCCCCAAAAAAAAAAAATAAAATGAAACCAACAATATACAAAGTTGGTTTCATACCCTAAAAACAAAAAACTCGGAAAAAATGGGTTTTGAACCTATCACCTTCAAAGGACCCTAAATCTGTGACCCATTACAGTTTGAACGTAAGCAATGTCTCAAATTAAAGCTGATGAGTTATTTAGTAGTTTAGTACACAAGTCACAAAAATAAATCATATACTTTTGAAATGACTGACCTTTGAACTTCGATTACCTTTTTTAGGAACACACTGTATAATGCAATATATCATGTATATAGAATGATAGAGACATTTACATAACTGAAATACATATATATATATCTTGTATTTTTATTTCAGGGAAGAACGGGTAAGGGTTCTTGAGCCATATGCAATTTGGACTCAACTGCCACCTCAAACGCAAGACGGTAATGACCATGAGGATGAGATTGCAGACGATATGCAAGAGTAAGATGCCACATAATGAATATTAAAATCTAATAAAGAAATCAACAATATTAGTTGATTAGAATTAATTATATTTAGAGTATCCAGGATTCGACCAACTGGTCCTATTTTTGAATGGAGATGAGGTAATGATATTATTATTTATGCAGGGCCTGCTTGACGGACAGGTCATTAGAGCTGAAGTTGCTACCCCTGGTAAATGTTGTTTATAAGAAATTCACGCCGATCTGCTTGTGCCCCGACCGACGAAGACTCCAATCTGCCCTGCACTACAACGCAAACTTTCTACAAAACCCTGCAGTGTTCCCTCATCCTAGGCGGCAAATTTCCTCGAGTGAGATATCCTTGAGTGAGTTATCCTCGGGTGAGTTAGTTGTCCTTGGGTGAGTTGTCTTCGGGTGAGTTGTCCTTGGGTGAGATGTTCTCGGGTGAGTTGTCCTAGAATGAGTTGTCCTTGGGTGAGTTGTCCTTGGGTGAGATGTCCTCGGGTGAGTTGTCCTTGGGTGAGATGTCCTCGGGTGAGTTGTCCTAGGGTGAGATGTCCTCGAGTGGGTTGTCCTCGGGTGAGTTATCCTTGAGTGAGTTATCTTTGAGTGAGTTATCCTCGGGTGAGTTAGTTGTCCTTTGGTGAGTTGTCCTCGGGTGAGTTGTCCTAGGATGAGTTGTCCTTGGGTGAGTTGTCCTTGGGTGAGATGTCCTCGGGTAAGATGTCCTCACGTGAGATGTCCTCGAGAGGGTTGTTTACTATTCAGTAAACAACCCATAGTTCTTCATGACATCATGAAGAAAATCACTGTTCTGGAGCGCCTGTCCCCTGGCCGTTGAAAGCTGCTGCAGGTAATAAAAAAGGACGAGACAATCCACAAAGTGTGGACAATTGACGGCAACATCCACTGTACGACCAAAGAAGATGACAATAAGTATGTTGTCAGTAATCCGCACGACATCTTCAAGCGTCTTAATTGGAGTTAAGAGAAACTAAAGAAATTTGGACTTTTTGTGGACATTACAGAGAAGGATAAACCCGGCCCCCTTTCAGTTGATCTAACCATCGTGAGTTTGAATGTGCATGGACTGAATAGTAAACTGAACCTAGGTATTTTTTTTAATCTATATCTGAAGAATTTTGATGTTATTTGTATTTCGGAAACTAAAAATGATACTCCTGACCTATCTCAATCTAGTCTGCATTGTTATGAATGCTATAGTATGAAAAAAAAAGTATTCATGCCCAATCGAAGGGTGGATTTCATGGTATGTGTATCCTAATGAAAAAAGAGATTTTTGTATTATCTGAAATAATCCAAGGTACAGTGTCTGAATCGATAGTATGGGTTAAATCGATAGTAGTTCAACTGCTTTAATGTCTTTAAAACAACATATCTGTTAATAAATTGTCCAAATGATGTCAATTAAAATATTCATCTATCCTGAAAACATTGGAATAGAAACTGAATTTATGTTTATCCAAGTCTTAGATCCGATACAGTGCAAACATTGGCAAATGGCGGCCATTTTGAATTTATGCAAATTAGACATTTTTCCACAGCTTCGATTTTCCTATACTTTTTATGTATTGTTTTGATTACCATAACAGTTCTTCTATGACAATTTTGTTTCTGTTGCAATGGGTTTCGCCATTTTCCTTGTATTGTTACTGTGCTATACAGTATGTATTGTATAACACGTGTATATTTTCTCCATAATCGGGCAAAATTTTGAAATTTTCGTATATTACGTTCATAGGTTTAGCCTATAATAGGTTTTTACAGAATAAAGGTTTTACTCCAATCTTTTTTTACAGCTCTTAGGACATACGAATGGGCATATTTTCAGAAAGTAACAACTCTAAGCTCTTTTTAGAAATTTTAATACATTAAATTAAAAATTATGTAAAAAATTGAAGAAATTATGATTTTAACTACAAAACAGAATTTAGTTAGTTTTAATTTTCATTCAAATTAGCATTCTTGTAAAGAAGATTTAATACTCTTTAATATGAGACCCTAATCATTGAGTTTGGAGAATTATTTCTATTCCTTTTCTTCAAAATACTATTTTTTTTGTAAAGAGGGCGGCCTTTTTTTTTTTGTAAAAAGGGCTGTAGAAAAAAAAAAAGAAGTGATACAACAATAATATTTGAGACTATTACCTACCTAGCAGTGATCTAGGGGGCCCATACTACCCCCGTATGGTGGCAAACCTTTTATGTGGTGTGGGTTGAACGAACTCCTTATATAAGGCCCCTATGGGATAGCGGTGCCAGTATTTTCGGACTTCCTTTGCGGTCGACAAGTAAAAAAAGACAACCAACAATAATAGAAGAGTTATATAGTATCATTCGACTTGTTGACTAGGCGAGCTTGTATCTATGGAAGTTTAGATGAGAAGACAAAAGACAAGATTCTGGATATATGTTTTGATTCGAATAAACCACTTATCTTTCTATCTAACTACATATCTCGACCTATTTTGATATACATCTCTATTTAAACAAAAAAAAACTAATTATTTCATGTAAGAGCTAAATAATTTATAAAAAAAAAAACTGATATCATTAATCAAGCCTTGAGCCAATCTATTAGATATCTGTTCTAAAAAGGCAAATATTACCAAAATAACCGGAATGTACTGGATTTGATAATAAAAATAGTAATAACAATAATAAAAATAAAATATAATCTTAAAGTTTATGGATTTGATAATAAAAAAGAAGAAGAAGAAGAAAAAAAAAAAAATATCGTTTATTTCTAAATAGACTTTTTACCACCTCGGCGAAAGTCAACAAAATTGTTTTGTCAGTAAACATTTATGTCTTCTTTCTGTTTCCCCTCTCAACGTTAAATCAATTGAAAAATATGAGCTTCTCTTCCAAAATAATTATCTAAACACAGCACAAAAAGAAAGTTCCCCCTATTTCAGATATCAATAATTTTTGAACCAGGAGGAATTTAAAAAATCGAATTTATGTCTATGTAGGGAATTTAATTAGCTACCATAGGAGCGAATTTTAGGAAAAAATCATCAAGTCATGCTTCAGTGAATAATGGTTGAATGCAAAAATGTCATTTTTGATGTTCACAAGCCTAAAATTACAACTTTGATACAATGATATCGGACCCATTTTCAGATTTTAAACATTTTACACGTCAGAATGTATGCAAAACGCGCTTCCCAACATACGGAAACGACATTTGCGTCAAATTTCACGGTTGAGTGAGCATGCAGCAAAAATTGACCAAACTGCGATTCTTACTTCTTTGCCATGGTATAATTGAACAAATGTGAGGGAATTACTGTTTTTGGAAGTGTATGCTACCAATATCCATCCATTCACGGTTGAATGAGGTTTAACGAAAGTTTAACAAAAGTGAAAGTTGGCATAATTTAATTGTCAGTTTTTGTCCATTTGACTGTGAGTTATTTTATGAAACTTTGCAAATAGCTTCAACTGGTATTTAACTAACATGATCGTTACTCAAATTACGTATTTGAAAAGTCATTGAACCATGACGAAGCCCGAAACTTTCTTATTTTCATGATTTTCTTGTATATTGTGCCCGCTGAGGCGTGAAACATCGGGATTTTTATGAAAATAAAATCAAAAGTGCTCCCCGAAAAGAATTGTTATATTCGATCAAAGTAAGAATTTGAATTTTAGTCCGGACGTGAGAAAAGGGCTTTTCCAGTCTCACGTGCTCACTGAAGCATGAATTTTTAAATAAATGCCATAGGATCATTGACACGTGCCCAAAGAATATAAGTACCCAATTACTACAATGACTCTTCGTAATTCTAAAATGGCCTATTTTTTGGTTGATTGATGGGTTCATTCAACCGTGAATGGATGGATATTGGTTGCATACACTTCCAAAAGAGGAATTCCCTCACCTTTGATCGATTATACGATGGCAAGAAGGAAAAATCGCAGTTTGGGCAATTTTTGCTGCATGCTCACTCAACCGTGCAATTTGACGCAAATTTCGTTTCTGTATATTGGGAAGCACGTTTTGCATACATTCTGACGTGTAAATTGTTTAAAATCTGAAAATGGGTCCGATATCATTGAATCAAAGTTGTGATTTTAGGCTTGTGAACCTCAAAAATTGACATTTTTGCATTCAACCAATAATCACTGAAGCATGACTTGATGACTTTTCCTAAAATTCGCTCCTATGGTAGCTATTTAAATTCCCTACGTGGACATATAATTAGATTTTTTTAATTCCTCCTGGTTCAAAAATTATTGATATCTGAAATAGGGGGAACATTCTTTTTGTTTTGTGTTTACATGTTTTAAGATATCAATCGTAATATTTTTTTTCATACACATATTTCTTTTCGGCTTTTTAATGAAACTGATGACATTAAACAACTTTCAAATGAAAATTGACAACGTAACATATTCCAGTGATGTAAATATTTGTGCTATTGTATATTCTGCACTAATTAGGGTACATGCAGGTAATATGGGCACCCTAAGCTCATTTGCCTAATTTGCATAAAATTGCAAAATAACACACAGTCTAATCTTTGTTTATATGAATCAATAACTACTGCTCTAAGTTTTATTGTGAAGAAAAACAATTATCACCAACCCCCCTGTCTGCAATATTCAAATGTTGACGTCATTACCAAAGTGCCCATATTACCTGCATGTGCAGGTAATATGGGCACATGTATTTAATGTATGTGTTAAAAACTACAATGACTCTACCATGTCTGGAATTTGCTTAAAATGTTGAAAATCATTAACTTTAAGATATCATTTGAAATTATAAGACACTTCAGTGAATACTTTGACTATATATTTCATTGTTTTGTATTTTTTATATTATTTCTTTTTTTAATATTATCTAAATATTATTTTCATTATACAAGTCAATAAAGGCCTACAATAAGTAATTGATATTAATTATATACTGTGAATATACCCCAAAAAATCGTAGCAAAGAGATTGATGCCTCATCCCAATACTGAGTACCAGAATCATTTCCGCCATTTTGGATGGCCCATATTACCTGCACTAATGTTGCTGTGTCAGGCAAGCATTCAATGCCACATTGCACCCCTTCACTGCAACAAATTGACCTGTACACGCTAGTATGATCAAAATGAAACTATAAGCTTACTAAATATACAAAACAATTGAGGTTACCCCCTCAAACACTCTTTCACCATCACATTCTGTGAAATATCAAATTTTACATCAGGGTAAAAAATGCCATATGTTTTACCTACCTTGTTGGTTTTTCGCAATTTTCTCAGAGAAATTTCGACATCAGATGCTCTCACGACGATATATTTTCTTATACAGTTCATATGAACAACATTATGGTGCTCACACCGGTCATCGGTCACCGGTCGACGGTCACGACATGATTTGCTTCAGGTGGCCCATATTACCTGCCGGTGTAGCGGCAGATAGCGTATTGGCGGCGGATACCGTATCCGCCGGCGGTTATCGTTCCAAACGGCAGATATCGTTTCACTTAGGAACCATATCTGCCGTTTTTTGCCGTGTTTTGCGATGCGGATTTTGGTTCACGGCGTATTTGGTTCCATTATGTACTATACCGGGTTTTGAGGGTACTCTATATCGTGTGGTTTAGTCTAATTTTACAGACCCTTTTTAAATTTGTAGTTCAAAATTCATATCACTGATGGAGTGATTTTGTGCAACATAGTCTAGTTTAATCAGACTTTGTTTATCCTGTTAACTTGTTTCTATTGCTGAGATCACACAACGTAGTCTAGTTTAATCAGACTTTCTTTATCCTTTCTTTTTTAATCCTTCTGCTTTTCAGTTGCTGAAATCAAGCATCGTAGTGAAATTTCTCAAACACTAATTAAAAAAAAAAATAATAATAATAATTAAAAAAAATAGATATCATTGATGCCCTAAAATACTCGAATGACTGCAATATAGATCTAGTTCCTTGTTTTATTTATTTTTTATTATTTATTCATTTATTCTTTTTTTTTTTTTTTTTTTGGGGGGGGGGGGTAAATATAAGATATATAAAAAAATCATTATTATAATTATATGGCTCTCTTTGCCTTAACTTCAATGAGCATTATTATTCATCTTTGTATGATATTCGTTTTTCTTTTGATATTTTTTGGGTGTTACTTTGATCATTACATTTTAAGTGAACTCTATATCGTGTGGTTTAGTCTAATTTTACAGACCCTTTTTAAATTTGTAGTTCAAAATTCATATCACTGATGGAATGATTGTGTAAAAAAAAAAAAACATAGTCTAGTTTAATCAGACTTTGTTATCCTGTTAACTTTGTTTCTATTGCTGAGATCACACAACGTAGTCTAGTTTAATCAGACTTTCTTTATCCTTTCTTTTTAAAGGATTGAGTAGCTTTCAAAAACAAGAGCAATTATATCAAGATTAATAAAAATCATATTGTTTCCACAGTAAAAACAAACTACTGAAAGTTTCAGATCAAATGAAAATCATTTACTACCTTAACAGTGTAACAAACAATGCCAAGCATACAGTCGAATACCAGTACCCCTCTGCTGATCAGCCCACCAGGCCGCTAGAACGGGGACTTTACAACAGGAAATGGGGTGTGTGGAAAAAGCACATGGTTTATAAACCATCCGGTGTTGGTTTATAAATTTTGAGTATGAAATCATTGATATCTCGAAGGTAAAGCAAGCAATTAGCTTGCAATTTGAAGAGATACCAGACTGACCTAAGTGTTATAAATTATTTGGCAAAATAAGCTAAATCGAATAAAAGTGATTTGAATACATTCAATGTTACTGCATCCCTTTAATCCTTCTGCTTTTCAGTTGCTGAAATCAAGCATCGTAGTGAAATTTCTCAAACACTAATTAAAAAAAAAAAAAAAAAATAATAATAAAATAGATATCATTGATGCCCTAAAATACTCGAATACTGCAATATAGATCTAGTTCCTTGTTTTATTTATTTTTTTATTTATTCATTTATCTTTTTTTTTGGGGGGGGAGTGGCAAATAAAGATATGAAAAAAAAATCATTATTATAATTAGATGGCTCTCTTTGCCTAAACTTCAATGAAGCATTATTATTCATCTTTGTATGATATTCGTTTTCTTTTGATATTTTTTGGGTGTACTTTGATCATACATTTTAAGTTACTCTATATCGTGTGGTTTAGTCTAATTTTACAGACCCTTTATTAATTTATAGTTCAAAATTCATATCACTGATGGAATGATTTTGTGCAACATAGTCTAGTTTAATCAACTTTGTTTACCTCTTATATTTGTTTCTATTCGTGAGATCAAACAACATAGTCTCATTTTGCAAACATACATTTAAAAAAATAAAAAATAAATATCATTGATGGACCTCATGGTGCACTGGTTACTGGGATTGATGGTTTATAGTCCGTCGGGGGGGGGGGGGGCCAAAAATAAAATATCAAATAAATTTTCAGATGTTATCGCTCTCTTTGCCTTAACTTGCATTGAGCATTATCATTCATTTGGAATGATACAAAAGCTTTTATTATTTGGGTGTTAACTTTTAGATAATTCTTCTTCCAAAAATTGAAATAAGGCACATTCGCCTTTAAAACAAAAAATAATAATTCATCATTGCGTATCCCATATTTCTTTCTTTTCCAACCAACTCCGGTAAAGGCCCAATTGTTCATACTTTCATAATTCACCTCGTGTCATCATTGTTCACCTGTCCTCTTCATCATCGTTGTTCATCTTATCATCAGTATCGTTCATCTCTTCACCATCGGTCTTTCCATATCATCATCGTTCATCTTATATGACCCTTCTCCTCATCATTCATCATCATCATTCAACTCAGTTGTGAGTCGGTCAAGGGAGGTGCACACCATCTTTTTCTTTGTTTGTTTGATTGACTACGTTTGAACTTAATTTTATGTCCATCATACTGTAATTTGTGTGATTTATTTCAAAGTACATGAAGTACGAGTTGCACATTTATTCAAAGTATATATAATTTGTACAGGTTTACTGGTGTTTTTTTTTATACCAAGTAACTAAGTTATTGTTATTATAATTCCTTGTTTTAGTATATTTTCTAAGCAGAATATTGAGCGCTTAGAAACATCAGTATTAAGCGCCTTATAAATGTCATTATTATTATTATTATTATTATTTCGTCATCATCATAGTTCCTCTCATCATCATTGTTCATCTCTTGATCATCATCTTTTCGTCATTGTTTATCACCATCGTTCATTTCATTCTTCACATCATCATTCATCTCATACCATTGCATTTTCATCACTGTTCATCTCTTCATAATCATTGTTCATCTCTTCATCATCATCCTTTCATTAACGTCTATTTGTTTTTCACCATCGTTCATCTCATATCATCCTTCACCTCATCATTCATCTCATATCCAATCGGGGGGGGGGGGGGGGGGGTCCCGAAAGCCCCCCCCCCCCCGAATACGCAATGTATATGAGATGAATGATGAGGTGAAGGATATACGAGATAACGATGATGATGAAGAGATGACAATGATAAAGATATGACGATGATGTCAGGCGCGTATCAAGGATTTCGCCCCGGGGGGGGGGGGATGATACAGTATTAGTATTTTAGAAAAAAAAAACTTCAAAAATTCTTCTTTTTAAAATCTTTCAACATGGATTTAAGTCGTAGCCTATGTTTGCTTTGTGAGGGTCCATTTTTGAAAGTATCCAGGGCGCCAAAATCACTTCGCCCCCCCCCCCGGGTTGCGAAATCCTTGATACGCGCCTGACATCATCGTTCATATTTTTATTCATTGTTCATCTCTTCATCATCATCGTTCATCTCGTATCATCGTTCACGGCTCTTCATCACCATCGTTCATCTCACATCATCGTTCATCTTTTCATCATCGTTCGTGTCTTCATCATCATCGTCGTTCATTTCATATCATCGTTCGTCTCTTCATCATCGTTTATCTCAAATCATCGTTCATCTTTTCATCATCATTCATCTCTTTATCATCGTCGTTCATCTCATACCATTATTCATCCCTTCATCATCATCATGACACTTATAAAATTCATCAGAGATAAATTATTTTACTATCACTATCATATTATGAGAAGTTTATTCATAAAGATTTCTGTAATCAATTGGAAAAAAAAAAAAAAAAAAATTTGAGTGTACCTTTTGGCTCGCCCGGTGTAACGGGGAAAAGAATAGGATGTACCTTTCTGGATCCACCATTGGGGGGCGCCAAAATCAAAATCACATCGGGCCCCCGGGATGCCAAATCCTAGATACGCGCCTGAAAAAAGGGTCATTACTTTTTACAAATTTGATTTTGTAATGTTACTTGCAAGCTGCTCTCCCATAGCCCATGTTGTGTAAATTTGATTTCTTTATTTGCCATTAAAAAAAAAGAAAAAAAAAAAAGAAAGAAGAACATTAATAACATTCAGGAATGTTGTTGATATATCAACTAACATAAAACTCACTGAAATCGATCCATTCCTTAACCAACCACCAACAACACATTATGTAATTTATATTATACAATATAATGGAAGAACACAAATGGGTGTCATTGATGGTGACGACCAAACAAAAACTGTAGTAAATTGCCCCACAAGCAGTAAATACAGTCTACTCTAGTTATTATGAGAATAGATTTAATTACAAGGCGAGTCTCCAGTTCCCAGTATTTGCAAACTACAAATTGTGTTGTCGCAAGGTAATCAGCTAGGTCGCAAAAGTACCTTGTTATAAAAGGAGTGGACTGTACACCAATGCATCTTAATTTTAAAGGTAGTTGGTTTATTAAGCAACCAGAGTAACTTTCAGCACTAGCTTTACTCAAAATATTTATTTTACATTAAGTGCTCACTGCCAACCATAAATCAAATAATGTGAACAGGTACTCAATATATATGTAAGTTCAAGGAAGGTATGCATGGTATGGGAAAGATAAAGAAAATTATTGTGAGATTTCCTGCTATTTTCATGCTATTTGGGAAGAATATCATGATAAAAAGCTCCACAAGAAAGGATTTCTCTTCAATTGTCCTAATAGTCATAAGATGACCCCAAATATACCCAAAGGGTTACATGTTTGGGTCCTGAACATTTTGTGTAGCCCCACACATGCATTCCTGTGTAAGTACATCAAAGCTGAATTGGGTTAAGTTCTTATCATTTTGGCGATTCCAAAACCTCACAGCACAAAATGATGCTTAGCTGAACTGTTTATATCAACCCATCCAAATCACTTTAAGACGATGTCTTTTATATTTCTTCACCTCTCCCATTACACTAGATTCTCTTTCATCAAGATTTGGAATGTATCGTAGTTGTTTTGCAGATCCATCTTCTTGCTTAAATGTCCATCAGCACTCCGGTTGTCATTTTCTCCTCGGTAGAGCACCATCAACCCCATCCGAATGACCATTAAAGGGACCACTATAGAACCAACACTGTAGTTGAAGAAATATAATAATCATAATTATTTATCCAGGGCAGCTACAATTTCAAACAATAATATTCACAATAGGCATTGCAATATTTAACTTCTGACTTTCAGGTGTTCTGTGAGTGCAAAAACAACACTATCATTACAATTAGGCTGTCATTGAAAAGAGGAATAAATGTACGTGACAATAGTATAAAATTCAATAAGAATTAGAGAATACCCTAAAAGTTATCAGCCGGGGTCGCGGAGCGTTTTTGAAAGTGGAGGGGCTGAGCCGAAAATGGTTGGGGTGCTGAAAAGGGGAAATAAATTATCTTTCCAATGGTATCAATGTGTATCTGAGAAGTAATAATGACTCAAAGTCGATTTGTGGAACTTTTTGCGAGGGGTTTATATACAAATTAAAAACGGTTGATATTCAGATAAATAAACAATTTGATCACAAATATGTCCCCTGGGGCAGCTTAAGCTTTTTGCTAAGGGGGAGGGGGTGACCCCTCAAAATGTATTAGGTCAATAGGGTTTTACATTTTCAACCCCGTGATTTTTTTTTATTGGCATCTACTAACATAATAAGATAACAAAAGCGGCCTGGGGATCCAGATCCACCAGTGACAACACTTAAAATGGAGTGCTTTGCCAAGAAGGTAATTTTGAGTTAAAATACTACATTTTAATACATACTTCTATATTATTATATTATGTATATTATATATCATTATAGGTCTTTTAATTGGGTTTGCATACGATAAGATATGTACAATGTCAATTCAAATGAAACATTTTTGTTGGAAATTAGAAAATACATTTTCAAATATTACACCCTCCCCACAGATGTGCAATATCAAAAATACAAAACAGTCCAGACTGGTTAAGTTCAAGACAAAGCCTAAATCTCGTGAATTATTCCAGTTCAGTTGTAATTGCAGCAGAAATGAAAAGTTTTTTCATTGATTAACTATTTTTATGCATCCATCAAGGATGCCTGACTTGATTAAATTTATTTTATGATCATCGCTGTATGTGGTACCTTGTATGAAGCTCAGTAGCACTACTGGAATAAGATAAATGGCTATACTTTTGCTGCGCATCCAACAGTAATCATCATAACTATCTTGGTCAGGTAGCCCCTGTATTTGTGGGTGCTGCTGTGTTCTTGAAGAATTTGCCATGCTGTGTGCTACATTCTGTCCTGCTGGCCTGTTATACTGCCTCTGCACCACCATCAAAGTTCTGTAATAGAATAGTTTAACAGCAAGTTAACATACATGTATACTTAAAATATTACATTATATTCC
>CALNVZ010000723.1:15629-84237 GCA_940671915.1 Paracentrotus lividus
CGGTCTTAGCTTCAACTTGTGGTGTAAGTCAATGGTCGCACCAGATTATTTAGTACGACTCAATCTCACGTATGGGAGCTCACCATCCAATTTACACAGCGAAAAGATAATTACAGGGGGAAAAAAATCTTTAAAAACATGAGGATGCTGATAAGAAACTAAGGCATAAATAGGAGAAAGGCAAATTAGGAGGGAAGAAGTCTTGGAATGGAGGGGAGATTTATTTGGCAGGTGGCTTTAAACCCCTTGAGAAAACCCCCAATGTGCGCTGGCACCATGTACTTAATATTCGTCTAAGTGGTTATTTCTGTGCTATGTAGATTTTTCAATTCTAATTTCATGTCATTGTTTGTATGAATTTATTTATATAAATTGTTAACTATATTCTATTCCGTTGTACGTATTCGTTAAAGTTAAATAAAAGTATGTATATATTATTGCTCTCAAGGTTAGAACCTGATCAACGCTTAATTCCTTTACGTTTGATGGCATGTAAACATCCAACGGCTAAAAATCCCTTACGTGATTTCATGGATATGGATAGATAAACCTTATCACCAGGGCCACTCCGGGGTCTAGGGTTATGATAGTGTCTAGCATCCACAGGTGTGGCGTTCGAATCCCGCCCGGCAGCCTATGATTTTTTTTTCATAGCTTGTCTGGTTTCAAATTTTATCACCCAGCAGTTTGCGTGTGTTGTCTACCAATTTGCATGGTTGTACGTAACCGTTGGAGAAAAATGAAAAATTAATGTTTGATTTAACCCTCCCCAATGCGTGAAAATTCCTTTACGTTTTATGTATCATGTGTTGTAAATTATTGTCATGTTTTTAAATTGCATAATTTTTACAATTTGAATTTTTAATTAATTGTAATTGATATATGCACCATTATCATTTTTTATGATAATTAATATTTTTGTTCAAACAAACTTGTCAATTCAACAGAACTTGTCAGTTTTTAAACTAGCTAGCTTCACTGCCAAAGCCTTTCCCGCCAGGCGTATTCGATGACCCGGCTTGCATTAACAGACATAACGCTGGCAAAGCCAGGTGCTATCCGTAGTCTATCACTATATATGAATAATAACAATCGAAATAATATCAATTTAATAACTAAATATCTAATTCTTGTTTTGTTAGTAATGTGTAAACAAACTTAATTTATTATATTTGGAAAAGAAGATTTATTTTTTAGATTATAGCAGTCTTTGCTTGACACGAGATTGAAAAACTGCGTTGGTATTGTTTTAATTTTCTTTGTTTTTTGAGACATGTGATTTTTTATGAATATTGTATATCTATGTGCTTTTCTGAAGTAGCTCTTTGTACGGGGTCAGAATTGGTATCGAAAGCTTATGGATACAGTGTTAAACTGCGTGAATGGTTTCATAACTTATGTTTTTCAATTTCAGTGTAATGTCCATACTATATAATTAGCTAACTTTATATGATTTATCAAAAAAAAAAAAATAAAAAATAGAATAATAGTAGGAGTGGCTGATAAGTAGGTAAAATTGTTCTGTTATTTTTACCCTGGTAAACAGTTTTCTTTTCCATATAATCCTGACTTTCAACATGATGACAAAATTTTACTTGCGTCCCACAAAAAATGGTGCAGGCAAAAATTCAAGATGCGCCAGTTCCTGAAAAAATCACATTTTTAGCATTAATTTTGCCATTTGCATTTGTTTTAGCTGGGTTTGGTGTCAATCCTATAGTATTGCGATGCAGGCAATCTGTTTATGCAAACAAGAAGTTGTGTCAACCCTTCACCTGTAGAAATATCCGTCAATTATCCCTGCTATTAGGGCTCAATTTGCGCCGCCCCTCTTACATTTTTTCCGCTATAATTTCGTGCAAAATATTTGCCGCCTCTAAATTTCAGAACTTTTTTTCTTTTACATCTCACACACATTTTGAAGACCATATTCGTAAAAATTGGCTGTAGGTTGCAGAGATATAGCCCGTTTTTGTAACCAAGTATCTCAAAAAAATAGGCAGTTCCATGCTATGTGTGTACAAGATATATGGTTTTTACCGTAAATGTTGTCAGAAGAATGTGTTTTATAAAGAATAACAAAGATATCTAATTTGACTTTATTCTGTAAAATACATGATGAGATTTGACACACAAAGTTGTCAACAGTCAGGTGATAAATAAAATGAATCCCCGGTGGAACGGAGATAATTAGTAAAAATTAGGGATCCAATGCTCATGCACTGCACAATACATTTTACACACAAAAGCATTGGAAGGCCCGGCTTTTATTTGTCAAAGATTGCGTCATGTGAAATGTGTTATTCTCTGCACCTACCCCCGATTTTCGCAAAAGGGTCTTAAAATGTGTGTGAAAATATCAATTGAAAATCCCAAGATATTGTTGTCCGAAGAATATTTTTGCATTGACAATTATGAAGAAAAAATATCAAGAGGTGGCGGGGCTAATTGTAGCTCCCAATGCTCACAGGGATATAGAGGTTATTCTACAGGGTGAGGCCCGCTTGAACTACTTCTTGTTGCCTATAAACAGATTGCCTGCCCTCCAATACATAGATTAGACACCACAACCGAGCTCTAAAAAGACCCAAAAAATGGCCAACAATATGGCTGAAAAATGTGATTTTTCAGGAAACCGGCGCGCCATCTTGGATTTCTGCCCTGCACACTGTTTACTGTGGGACGCAAGGTCAAAATGTCGATTTTATGTTGGATGGGATATATCGAACAGCAAAAAAACTGTTACCAGGCAAAACAAAAAATCACCCATTTATAGCCCACTCCTAATATAGCAATAGATACAAAAATTCGCCTTGCTTAAATTACGAAATTATGTCTAATTGCATGAGGAACATTGTAACAAGTTTGCCATGCTTGCATGGAACCCTTTCCGTGGAGAACCCTTTTAATTTATTTTTAAGTTTTCTCTTTCGTATGCAAATTAAGGCGTAATTATGTGCTAGAAATTCGCGATCATACTAGCATCTATCGATGTATACATGAACTTGGTAAGTGGCCTGTGTGACATGTAGCATAATGCTACCAGTCACCACAGACACCTACATATAGTACCTTTTTTGTGTTTAATCTTCTTTCATGTCTTCTATTCTATCATTCTTATGCATTCTTTGGTTTTATTGGATGAACAAAATTTATCCGGTTTCCACTTCTGACTGTGCCACAGAGTAACGTGGAGGATCGCAGAAAAGAAAATAATTTTTGTGACGTAACTATACGTAAGTGTCTGTGACTTTAGCATAAGGGCATTATTGCACGGGCCTGTACTTCGTTGCAGCTATTGTATGTTACAGTGTACTCATCAGTAAAGGTTCCAGCGGACAGATGCGCGGAAACAGCCAGATATGCCCGTCTTTCGCTTCGCGAAGCCGCGACCAAAAGATAATGATATAGAGAATGGAATAAAATAGGAAGGTATTTTTGAAAGAAAAGAAAATGCTACAGAGAGTAACAGAGGAAACACCCGAGAAATTAAGTTAGATCGCAGTCTTTTTTTATTTATTTGTTCTTCACTGTAGTAAGGGGGAGAATAAAAGAAAACGAAATAGCGAAGGATGAGTACAAAAGATAGAGAGTAATGAAAGGAAAGACAAAGAAATGAGGGAGTACGAACAAGAGAAGTGAGAGAGAGAGAGAGAGAGAGGAAGAGAAAATACAATGAAAATGTTGACACAGAGAGAGAGCGTGGAGGAGGTTGAAAATCATCAAGAAAATGTTCTAGCGACAAGCCATACCCCATGGAGGAACAGCCAGATATGGTCCTTTTGCTTCGCTGAGGGCGAAAATAAGAGAATGTGAATAAAGGAAGGAAGTAAAGAAATAAAAATGCTGACAGAGTAGAGAGATGGAGACGAGGTAAAATCGATCAGAAAGGTTCTAGCAGACAAGATCCGCGGACACAGCAGATGATAGTGTCTTTCGCTTCCGCTGAGGACCACAAATATATCTAGAGAGAATGGAATTAAAAAGGAAGGAAGCAAGAAAGAAAATGCTGACAGAGCAGAACAGAGCCGGAAAAACAGAAAATTATGTCATATTCTAATTTTTTCTCTCACTGTAATAAAGCCGAAAATATAGAAAAAACGAAAAACGCACCGGAAAACAACGAAGGATGGATACAAAAGATAGAGAGAAATGGAAGAAAGAAAAGAAATGTGGGAGAGCGAAACAGAGAGAGAGAGAGCGACGAAAATACAGAAAATGTTGACATGAGAGAGCCAGATGTAGGTGGAGAGCGACAGTGAAACGATTCATCAAGAAAGCTTCTAGCCGAGACAACGATCGCGATACAGCAGATATGGTCTTTCGCTTCGCTAGGGACCAACTTATATCCTAGATTAAAGCTGGAATAAAAAGGAAGTAAGAAAAGAAAAGAAAATGCTGACAGAGAGAAAGAAAGAGGGAAAAGACCCAACAAATCTATTCAATTGAATTTTTCTAATTTTTCTCTCTCACTGTATAAAGGGAAAATAAAAGAAAAAACGAAAAGCCGGAAAAAAGCGAAGGATGCGAGTACAAACAAGATACGACGAGAGAATGGAAAGGAAGACGAAAGAAATGTGGGAGACGCGAAACAAGAACCGAGAGGACGATGAGACACGAGAAAATACAACGAAAATTTTTGACAGAGAAACGAGAGAGGTGGAGAGATGGTCGAAAACATCAAGAAAATGGTCTAGCACCAGATCCGCTCGGAACAGCAGAATCAGGTCTTTTGACTATCGCTGCAGCGGACCAAATATATCTAGAGAAATGGAATAAAAGGACAGCGGAAGAAAGAACAAGAAAATAGCTTGACATAGCCAGACCCGATGATAGACGGTAAAAACCCAGCAATTAGTCATGATTCTTAATTTTTCTCTCTCACTGTAATAAAGGAAATTTAATAGAGATAAAACGCAAAGTTAGACCGGAAAAGCGTAAGATAAGGAGTACATAAGATAGAGTAGAAAATGGAAGGAAAGACAAGAAATGTGGCAAGACGAAACCAACCGAGAGAGAGAGAGAAATACAAGCAAAATGTGACAGAGAGAGAGAGGTGGAGAGAGCGTGGCATATCATCAGAAAGGTATTAGCAGACAAGACGCCGGAAAACAGCAGATATGGTCTTTTCGCTCGCTGAGCGGATCAAATAGTATCTAGAGAGCATGGAATAAAACGGAATGCGAAAGAAAGAACAATCTGCTGACAGAGATGGCTAGAAAGAGGAAAACCAAAAAATGTATGCTCATTACTCTCTAATTTTCATCTTCTCATGTAATAAGGGAATAATAGATAAAACAAAAAGACAGACAAGGCTGAAGGATGCGCTCAAAAGATAGAGGAGAAATGGAAAGAAAGACAAAAATGTGAGGGACGCAAACTAGCGAGAGAGAGAGAAAATACAGAAAATGTTGACAGAGAGAGAGGGTAAAATCATCAAGAAAGGGTCTAGCAGACAGACCGCGGAAACAGCAGATTGTCCTTTCCTTCGCTGGGACCAAATTATTATCTAGAGAGAATGGAATAAAAAGGAAGGAAGAAAGAAAAGAAATTGCTGACGAGGAAAGAAAGAGGAAAACCCAAAATATGTCATGATTCTAATTTTCTCTCTTCACTGTAAGTAAAGGCGAAAATAATAGAAAACGAAAAGACCGGAAAAAAAAACGAGGATGGATACAAGATAGAGAAATGAAAGAAAGACAAAGAAATGTGGAGGACGAAACAAGAGAGAGAGAGGAGATAGAGAGAAAAATACAAGAAATGTTGGACAGAGAGGAGAGGGGAGAGAGGTAAAATCATCAAAGAAAGGTTTCTAGCAGAAAGATCCGCGAAACAGCAGATATGTTCTTTCGCTTCGCTGGGACCAAAATTATAATCTAGAGAGAAGAATAAAGGAAGGAAGAAGAAAAGAAATGCTGACAGAGAGAGAGAAAGAGGAAAACCCAAGAAATATGTCATGATTCTAATTTTTCTCTCTCACCTGTAAAACGGAAAAAAGTAGAAAAAAACCGAAAAGACCGGAAAGAAGCCGAAGGATGGGAGTACAAAGATAGCGGAAATGAAGAAGACAAAGAAATGTGGAGACCGAAACCAGATAGATAGAGAGAGACGATGAGAGACAGAAAATAACAGAAAATGTTGACAGAGCAGAGAGAGGTGGAAGAGGTAAAATCATCAAGAAAGGTCTAGCAGACAAGATCCGCGGAGAACAGCAGATATGGTCTTTCGCTTCGCTGAGGGACCAAAATATATCTAGAAGAGAATTGGAATAAAAAGGAAGGAAGAAAGAAAAAGAAAATGCTGACGAGAGCGAGAGAAAGAGGAAAAAAACCAAGAAAAATTATGTCATGCATTCTAATTTCTTCTCTCTCACTGTAATAAAGGGGAAAATAATAGATATAAAACGAAAAAGACCGGAAAAAAGCGAGGATGAGAGTACAAACGATTAGAGAAAATGCGAAAGCAAAGACAAAGAATGTGGGACTCGAACAAGAGAGAGAAAGAAGAGAAGAGAAAATACAAGAAAATGTTGACAGAGGAGAGAGTGGAGAGAGGTGAAAATCATCAAGAAAGGTCTAGCAGGACAAGATCCGCGGAAACAGCAGAATGGTCTTTCGCTTCGCTGAGGGACCAAATATATTAGAGAGAATGGAATAAAAAGGAAGGAAGAAAGAAAAGAAATGGACAGAGAAAAAGAAAGAGGAAAACCAAAATTATGTCATGATTCTAATTTTTCTCTCTCACTGTAATAAGAAATAATAGATAAACGAAAAAGACCAGAAAAAACGAAGGATGGAGTACAAAAGATAGAGAGAAAAGGAAAGAAAGACAACAGAAATGTGGGAGACGAAACAAAGAGAGAGAGAGAGAGAGAGAGAGAGAAAATACCAAGGAAAATGTTGACAGAGAGAGAGAGAGAGTGGAGAGAGGTGAAAATCATCAGAAAAGTTTCTAGCAGACAAGCATCGCGGATAGGGTCAGGCAGATATGCGTCTTTCGCTCGCTGAGGACCAAAATTATATCTAGATAGAATGGAAAAAAAGGAAGAAGCGAAGAAAAGAAAATGCTGACAGAGAGAAGAAAGAGAAAAACTCAAGAAATTATTTCATAATTCTTATTTTTCTCTCTCACTCTAAGTAATAGGGGAAAATAATAGAATAAAAACGAAAAAGACGAAACAAAGCGAAGATGGAGTACAACGATAGAGGAGAAATGGAAGAAAGACAAAAAATGTGGGAGACGAAACAAGAGAGAGAAAGAGAGAGAGAGAGAGAGAAAATACAAAAATGTTGACAGAGAGAGACGTGGAGAGAGGTAAACTCATCATAGAAAGGGTTTACTCAGCAGACAAGATCCGCGGAAACAGCAAGCATATGTCTTTCTGCTTACTCTGAGGGACAAAATTAACCTCTAGAGAGAATGGAATAAAAAGGAAGAAGAAACAAAGAAAATAAGCTGACAGAGGAAGAAAGAGGAAACCCAAGAATCTATGTCATTTATTCTAATTTTTCTCTCTCACTGTAATAAACGATCAATAAATAGAAAACACGGAAAAAGACCGGAAAAAAAACGAGGATGGAGTTACACATAGATTAGAGCACAGATAATGAGAAAGAAGACAGAAGGAAATGTTGGGAGACGAAACAAGAGACTAAGAGAGATGAAAATACAAAGAAGAATGTTGACACGAGGATGTCCCTGTAGAGGGGAGAGATGACGGTGAAAATCATCAAGCAAGGTCTAGCCATGACAAGATCGCGGATACAGCAGATATGGTCTTCGCTTCGCTGAGGGAAGCCAAATTATTACTAGATAGATATGGAATGAAAAGAAGGTAAGGAAGAAAATGAAAAAGCTGCACAGACGCAGAAAGAAAGATGGGAAAAACTCAAGAATATAGTCATAGATTCTTATTTTCGCTCCACTGTAACTCAAAGGGAAAAATAATAGATAAAGAATAAAGACGGCGTAATAAAAGCAGAAGGATCGGGCAGTACAAACGATTTAGAGAGAAATGCGAAGCAGAAAGACCAGAAATGTCGGGAGATCGAAACAAGAGAGAGAGGAGACGAGAGAGAGAAAATACAAGAAATCTACGAGAGAGATGACGACCGGTGAGAGAGTGAAAATCATCAAGAAAAGGTTCTAGCACAAGATCGCGGAAAACAGCAATATCGGTCTTCGCTTCGCTGAGGGACCAACATGTTATATCTTAGAGAGAATGGAATAAAAAGGAAGAAGAAGAAAGAAAATGCGACAGAGAAAAAGAAAGAGGAACTCTCAAAAATTATGTCATGATCTAATTTTCTCTCTCACTGTAATAAGAGGGCAACAATAATCGAGTATAAAACGAAAACCGACCAGAAAAAATACGCAAGGTGCGAGTACAAAATTGATACAGCAGAATGGAAGATAGCCACAAGAAATGATGGAGACCTGTACAAACAAGGAGAGCAGATGAGAAGAGAGGAAAATACAAAAAAATGTCTGAGACAGAGAGAGAGAGGGTGGGAGAGAGGCTAAAACTCATCAACGAAAGGGTTCTAGCAGACAGTATCCAGAGCTACCGGAACTAAAACTACAGATATCGCGTTCAGATTCAGACGTGTCGCTGCGGGAACCTACGAGATCATGATAACTATTCTTAGAAGGAGGAACTCGCGAAATAAAAATGGACAGGATGAGAAGACAGACAAACATAATGACAGAAACGATGAAAGAATAGAGAGGCCAAACCAAGAATCAACCTACTCTCATTAGATTTAGATTGGACTAGAGATGTGTTCCACATCTCGCTCACTGATATATAAAGAGTAGGAAGGGCGCCAAAATGACACTAGATAAATACGAGAGCAACCACAAGATAACGAAGAACAGAACACTATAAGAAGTGAGGTCGCACACACAGCATAGCAGAGAGTAATGGAAAGGATGACGAGAAGAAAGGTCTGCGCACGAGACTGAAACCTAGAACTTATGGAGGTAGCCAAAGGATCTAGAACGCTTAGTAAGAGAGAGTTTAGGAGAAGGAATACGAAGAGAGATGCTGGACACGAAGATGACGGGAGGAGCTCGGAGAATTGAGAGCTTAAAAACGTGGGGCGCCAAAATTCACCCGGAACTTAGAATGAGCCCTCAATCAAGTGAACATGAAGCTGAGGGTCCTATATTGGCAAATACAAGTAATCACGCTCAGGCGCAACAGCAGATATCGAATCTTTCTGCATAATCGCAATAGAAGAGGTCAACAGGAATTGTACCAAATCTAGGAAGAGAAGGAGTAGGAGAGGAGGGCTCAACCCACATAGTTAGTAAAGAAAATGTAAAGTGAGGCCGACCAATTCCGATCAGTACAGAATAGCACACAGCGCAACATGATTGGAAAAACCACAGCAATTTAATGTTTGCATGATTTCTAGATGGTCCCTTCTCTTCTACTAAAGTTTAAGTAACATCAAGAGTTACCTGATACATTAGCAGTAGAACCTGAATACACATAAGACTGGTGGAGAACAAAATCCGAATAGGATGTGCGGAGTGCACAATATCCGTTAGTAGAGAAATGAAAGAAGAGGAGCGAACAGAATGGAGGACGATGAAAGAGAGGAGGAGCCACAAATGGACGAAGAGAGATAGGGAGAAGAACTACCAAAGAAAATGCTCGAACCTAGAAAGATGTAAGGGCGCTGAGTCAGACACACCGAGTTATATAAAACGTCAGGGCCGAAAATGCTTCCATTCTTAGGCAACAAGATGCGCCGCGGCCCGACCGGACTAGATAATTCGTCGGGTGTGGTCGCTCGCTTGAGGACCAAATCTACAGCTCAATAATGGAACAAGAATATGGGAAGGTGAGACCACAGAGTAATCTGGAAGAAAGGAAAAGAAAGAGTGCCGGACTTTATCAAATAGAATAGAAAGATGGGCGAAGGAGCACCACCCAAAAATTAGTTCCTGTAAACTGTCAGGGGCGACTTACTTTTGACAATGAATACTGGGAGACTGTAACGGGCGGCCGCTTGAACTCACCTGACCGGTCTAGGGCGCGGGCTGCCCAAATCCGACTCCTTAAACTTAAAAGGAGTAAGCCACAAGAATAGACCAGCTTCCAAAAATGTGTAGGGCCTGTACCTGGCGACTTAAATAGATCCATAGTAGCTTTACTGAGAGTAGCCAAATTATCTTAAATGATTGATATGATTAAATTATCAAAAATAAATATTTAAACTTTTGTGTGCCGCTGTCCGTTTTTTTTTTTTTTTCTTTCATGACTGCTCCGCCGACTGAATGATTAGTGAATGCGGAAATAAGATATTTCTAGGCTTCATTTATGAAGAATTAGCGGCGCTAAAAATAGTATAAATAATAACTGGCAATATTTACTATGTTAATATATCTTCCAATACGAAATGACTTGCGCGGCAAGCGGTGCTCCCGCGCCGCATGTGGACTTACCTAAAGATTATTTATTGCTCCCTATCTACTTCTTTTATTGAACGCATATCAGAACGTATGCCAAAAAAAAAGAGTGAATTCTACCACTCAAAAATAGTCAGGTGTTTGGCATGGATAAATTTTTGTTATATCGTCTCTATTCTTACAGTCAGGACATGCTTCTTCCATGAGACCTGCGTCGACCAGGATTGGGTGCGATCTTCATGAGGAAAGTAATGCTTTCTATTGCCAGCACTAAAAAAAACGTTAAGAGATTAAACGTTTTCGAAGGTGGAAGTAGGGTCTAGTTAATATAAATATATTTCGTGCTCCGCCCGAGCCTCTTCCAAGCATTTCTCCTTGACTCAGCGGCTCTCGCGCTTCCGTTTCGGACTACGTGAGGGTCAACGCGAGACAAGCCACGCGCCAATATTATAGTATTGAAATATGTTTTTAGTTATCGCTTTATCTAATCTTTATAGAGGAATTATAAATAGAATACATCACCGCTGATTTAAATGTAAGAATCAAAAATAATTCTACGAGCTCTCAGCCGCCTTTCCTCCGTGCCTCGGACAAATATCAAGATTAGGACAAGGATTTTCTAATTGCTTTTTTAAGCTTTAATTGAGCTCATTATCTATGTCCCGTAAAAAAGAGAGCTTAACTACATATGACAAGTAAATGCCGCTTTATAAAACTTCAATATAATAAGTAATTGCGTATCAAGTTAATGTATCCAAAAAAACAGCAGTTCGATAGAGCAGGGGCGTTATGAAGCCTATCTCAGAAAATATTTTTCTAAGCTGGCGCTGTGTCTCTGTATCTATATTAACTTGCTCACGAGCAAACGTTTATTGAGTTTTTTAATGGACGATTAGTTATTTCTTTTAATAGCTACGTATTAAAAGAAAAAAATACTAGTCTCATTAAACACTAGCTTTTTGCTCTTTTTTCTGTCATTAAACGTTGATTCAGCGTTAATAAGTATGAACAGAAAACAAGAACTGCTCAGCCTGGAGACTCGACACTTCTTCGGATATGTCAACCTCCCTGCTGAATTGAATATATGATTTTGATTATGTAGTAGTTTATTTATTTAACTGTTGAGGGGAGAGAACGATTTTATTTTTCTTAAGCGTTTTTGTGCTAAGCTCATAAAGAAAAATACTTGTCTTTCATTAAACAATGCGGAGCGAGAAGCGCGAGCCGAATATTTTTGATCTATATTTTCTCAGCGTTTGTTTTTTTTTAATCGCCATTGCTAATAAAACATACATTATTTAACACAAATGCGAGCGCGAGCGCGAGCCGAATTTTTTTTATATTTAATTTGAAAAGTTTTAATTTTAGGCGTTTTTTTTTAGCTCGATAAGAAAATACTTGTCTCATTAAAACAATGCGAGCGCGAAGCGCAGAAGCTGAAAATATGCGATAAGATCAACCTGAAAACAATGCATTTTTTAGCGTATTTTTAACGCATGCTCAAAAAAATACATATTTTATACCAAGTGCGAGCGCGGAGCACGAGCCGAATTTTTTGATATATCAACTGAAAAAGTCATTTAAAGGTTGTTATGCCTATCTTTATAAAGAGATTACATCATCTCATTAAATAATTGCGGGCGCGAAGCGCGGGCCCGAAATTTTTTATATAAACTTCAAATCATTTAAGATAAATATGGCACCCATAAGTTCTCAGGTCCATTCGGCACCCCTACATTTGAGCGCAATCTGCCGTCCTTTTAATTAAGATCGATTTGGCACCCCCTTACTTCAGGTTAAATCAGCCGCCCTTTAAGTTCTCAGGTCAATTCAACCCCCCTAAGTTTTCAGATCATTTTTTTGCCCCTACATATTTGATCTAAATTTTGCGCCCTTACGTTTAAGATCATTGTGGCCGCCGCCTCTAGGTTTAAGTTCGATTTGGCGCCCCTAATTTAAGTTCGATTTGCGCCCTAGTTTATGGTCGATTTTGCGCCCCTCCTAAAATCTAGGGTCGTTATTTAAAGCGCCTTTAAGTTTAGCGTCGATTTGCGCCCCATCTAAGTTCGTGTCAATTTGGCGCCCCCACGTTAAGCTCATCTTTGGCCGCCCCTCTGATTTTAAGTTGATTTGGCGCCCCTCTGATTTTAAGTTTGATTTGGCCGCCCCCTAATTTAAGGTAGATAAGCCGTCTAAGTTTAAGGTAATTTAGCGTCCCCACCTATGTGAATGTCCAATTTGGCGCCTATATTTTAGCTCAATTCGGCACCTCCTAAGTTTATTGGCGTTTGCTAGTTACTGTCGATTGCGCCCACTAAATTTTTTTAAGGCGCCCCCTTCCCCCTCCCCTTTTTCAATTTGGACCCTTACTTAGTTTAAAGGTTGATTCGGCGCCCTAAGTTTAATATCAATTAGGCGCCCCCTCAGCTTCAGGTCAATTTTGGGCCCATCTAAGTTTCGGGTGAATTTGGCGCCCCTACGTTTAAGCTCAATTTGGCTCCCCGATTTGGCGCCCCCCTAAATTTAAGGTCGATTTGGCACCCTATAAGTTTAAGGTCAATTTGGCGCCCTCTTAGTTTACTGTCGATTGGCGCCCCTAAATTTAATGTCGATTTTTGGCGCCCCTAAGTTTAAGGTCAAATTGGCGCCCTTTACTTTACTGTCGATTTGGCGCCCCCCCCTAAATTAAAGGTTGATTTGGCGCCCCCCTAAACTTAAGGTTGATTTGGCGCCCCCTACAAGTTAAGGTCAATTTGGCGCCCCTTAGTTTACTGTCGATTTCGCCGCCTTAAATCTAAGGTCGATTTTGCGCCCTAAGTTTAAGGCCAATTTGGCGCCCCTTATTTACTTTCGATTTGGCGCCCCTAAATTTAAGGTCGATTTGGCGCCCCCCTATTTTAACGTCGATTGGGCGCCCTAAGTTAAGCCAATTTGGCGCCCCTTATAGTTTACTGTCGATTTGCGCCCCCCCATTTTTTAAGGGCGCCACCTTCTCTCTCTCCTTTTTCCCTCCTCTCTCTCTCTCTCTCTATTTTTTTTTTCTTTTTCTTCTTCTCTTTTCCCCCTTTTTCCCTTCCTCTTCCCTTCCCCTTTCTTTTTTTTTCTCCTTTTTTCTTCTTCCTTTTTCCTTTTTCTCCTTTTTCTTCCTCTTTTCGGCGCCCCCCCCTGCGTGCCCCCCGGGGGGCCCGGTCCCGTAAAGCCCCCCCCCCAGAATACGCGCATGTTATCTATAACAAATTATCAAATTAGAAAACAGTAATTAAATGACGTCATAGATATGTAAAATACTCTCAATCTATTTCTTATGGTTCTAGAAACCCCATGTTAGTCCACACTAATAAAAAAAAAAATAATTTCGTGCGTTACCATTAATATTTTTCCTTGAACAATCAGAAAAGCTGTACTTAGATGACGTCACACAAATTTAAAAAATATTCTTATCGAATTCTACGTGACTGAAAACCCCAGACTGACACTCCACCTGACCTCTCATATAAAGTTATTATGTTGTCTTTAACGAAAAATTAGTTTTGGCGCAGTTTTGAGGCGATTCTGGCCACTGTGCGATATGGATACCTTGAAGTCTCCTGACACGTCAATTACGAAGCGTCCAGAGATTTCCAAGATATATTTAAGCATGAACATTGTATCATGTGTTACTGACAATCAGGCACATAAGATTTTATTAATTGCACTGCTGAACTTCGTTTACAGTTCAGGTCAACCAGTTATTAAGTTTATTATATTCCACTTTAATTTAGATTGACGTAGTAGCATGGAATATAATGAAAGTTGGTATTTATATGTTCACGTTTCATTTTTTGTTATCTATATTTTTTTCTCTTTTACTGAAGAAAGAAGGAAATAGAAGAAAGTAGAAAGAAGGGGCGAAAACCAAAAAAAAAAAAAAAAAAAAAGGGGGGGGAGGATTGAGTACAAAAGATATAAGAAGAATGGAAAGAAAACATAAAAGGTGGAGACCAACAAGAAAGAGAGAGAAATAGAAGGCAAGAACATGTTGAGAGAGAGAGAGAGATAGAAAGAATGGAGAGAGGGGAAAAAAATGAAGAACATGAGGAGTCCAGCGCGAACATATGCCGCGGAACACAGATATTGCCCCTTCTTGACAGACCAAAAGACATCCGCGACATCCGCATCATGGTCCTTTCCCTAATGATACAGTCCACACAGACACTTACGTATAGTTACGTCTGGTGTCGTCCAAAACTTATTTTCTTTTCTGTGGTTCCCAAATGATGCCTTCCCGACATAGTCAGGAGTGGAAATAATGATAATTTCGTTCATCCAAAAACAAAGAAATACATAAGAAATGAAAGCGTACAGAATAAAAGATAAAAAGAATAAAACAACCAAAAAACGTAACTATAGTAACTGTCTGTGTGACTGTAGCATAAGGGGACCAAGAAGGAGATAGAATAAGGGGAAGGGAGAAAAGAGGAAGACCGATCAAGAGAGAGAGAGTGAGAAGAGAAAGACAATAACATGCTGGAAAGAGAGTGAGAGATAAAGAGGGAGATGAACAGAGGGGAACATTAGAAAATGGTCCAGCGGCAAGATCCGCGTGAACAGCAGATATGGTCCTTCGCTTCGAGACAAAAACAGAGAGGGAAAGAAAATGCTAACAGAGAGAGAAAGAAAGAGAGAGGGGAGCAGACAATATCCGCGGGGAACAGCAGTAGGCCTATTGACCCCTTGCTGAGGGACCAAGAGAGTAAGAAGTAGAATAAAAAAAATTAAAACGGACATATCCGCGAAATCGCGGATATAGTCCTTCACTTTCAGCAGCAGACCAAATCTTGCTGACGGACAAGATCTGCGGTTATAGGCTACGCAGATTTGGCTCACTTTGAGTCTTATCCGCGGGTCATTGCCGATATCTGCGCGCAGGTATCGGCAAGTCGTCACTATCTGCGGATATGCCAGGATCCGCTACCACACCGGCGGAGCGTTTTCAAAAAGTTTTAGAAGAATTCATGCACACATATTAGGCCCGAATAATAAGGATATAATGAATTTTTTAGAGAAATTTGCGAGCGCGTAGCGCGAGCCAAAAATTTTGGCTTATAATTACCTGAAGGTAGTGTATTCTATACACATTTTGATAAATTGTCATCCCATCTGAGACACATTTGCGAGCGCGAAGCGCGAGGTGAGAAATTTTGCTTACAATGATGCAAAGGCCGTATATTTTACGTACATTTCCCCCTCTTATGTATTTTTGTTTGAATTCTTTTACTAGATAATGATCACCTTCATTTTAATAAAAAATAAATTGCGAATGCGTGCAGAAAAAATTACATAACATTACATATTTGGGACGCCAGGGATCAGTCAATGTAATTTTTTTTGAAAACTTTGCGAGCGCGAAGCGCGAGCCGAAAAATAAAATATAATGACCTGAAGGTAGAGTGTTCTGGACACATTTTGAAAATTTTCATCCCGTCTGAGAGAAATTTGCGAGCGCGAAGCGCGAGCCGAAAATTTTGACTTATAATTAATGAAGGTAGTGTATTCTAGATTTAGAAAATTTAGAAAATTGACATCCATCACTTCACTTGGCGACGTCAGGAATCAGTCTTTCTGAGAGAAATTCGCGAGCGCAAAGCGCGAGCTGAAAATTTTGTCTGATAATGACATAAATAAGGCCGTATATTACGCAGATTTCCCCCTCTTATGTAGGCCTATTTTTGTTTGAATTCTGTTACCTGGTAACGGTTACCTTCATTTTAACAAAAATAAATTGCGAGCGCGAAACGCGAGCAGAAAATTTTACATAACATTACTTATTTGGGACGCCAGGGATCAGTCAATGGGCTTTTTAAAGAGAAGTTTGCGAGCGCGAAGCGCGAGCCGAAAATTCGACTTATAATTAACTAAAGGTACTTTATTCTTGATTTTTAGACTTGACTGACATCCATCACTTCACTTTGCGACGTCAGGACTAAAACACACGACGTCTTTTTGAGAGGAATTTGCGAGCGCGAAGCACGAGCTGAAAATTTTGGCTTATAATGACACATAATAAGATTTTACGCACATTTTCCATCTTATCTCTTTTTGTTTGAATTCTTCTGTGGGTCAAGATCACCTCAATTTTAACAAAAATAAATTACGAGGGCCAAGTGCGAGTAGAAAAATTTACATAAATTTACTAATATGGGACATAAGGGATCAGTCAATGTGCCTTATTGAGAGAACCTTGAGAGCGCGATGCGTGAGCAGAAAAAAATGGCTTATAATGAACCCGAAGGTATATTTTCTAGTGTATTTTAAACACATTTTGCATCTCCTTCCCGTTTTTCTTTTTCTTTCTTTTCCCTTTTTCCCCCTAAGAAAATATTACAATTTCTGGCAAAAAGTGGGGGGGGGGGGCGGCCCCCCGTCTCCGCCGGTGTAGCGGCAGATAGCGTATCAGCGGCGGATACCGTATCCGCCGGCGGTTATCGTTCCAAACGGCATATATCGTTTCACTTTGGAACCATATCCGCCGTTTTTTGCCGTGTTTTGCGATGCGGATTTTGTTCCACGGCGTATTTGGTTCCATTACTAGCGTGTTTTCGCTGGACTACGGGAGGTGGAATCTAGAACGTTAGCCATATGAAGGGCTATATTTTCAAAATAGCTCAAAACTAGGGGTACTACTGGGCCTACTACATAGGAAGAATTATCGGACTCCGCACTCTGTGTATGACGTCACCACTTGGGAAATCCCCAGCCGCTGCACTTTCCCTTCCTGGTTCGGAGTTCAACTTGCGGAATATCGGAGGCGAATCCAGGTTTTCATTAGCGAACAGAGGGAGGAGGGGACACAAATTTTTATATTGATTTTTTGTTATGTTGTTGTTGTTTTTGTTTTTGTTTTGTTTTGTTTTGTTTTTGAGCAAAAAGCTGCAGTCCAAGCGGTTTTTTTTCTTCTTCTTCACGTCAGTCCCTCTCTCGGTGAGGGGGGGGGGGTTTAGTGGTTTCAATTTTTGTCCGGTTTGTCAAGTCAGTTCAATATTTTTACTATATTACAAGTACATCGGATGGATTGGTGGGTGAGGGCGCTTGAATGTGGGGGGGGGATTTCTTTTTAAGACTTTGACCGTCTCCAATATTTGACTGTTTAAAAAATACATCTAGTTGGAGGAAGTTCTCTTACTCGGGTATTGTTTATTACTTTTTTTTGGGGGGGTGGCGAGGCATCGGGCCCTCATAAACCGTTTCTATGGCATTTTTTTGTTGCAAGTCTTTCTTGTGCTGGATAAGGGAGGTGCCCGACCCCCCCCCCCACCCTCATCCCCGTTCAAAATGGCGAATTTAACATGAGGTACAGGATTATACTTCTCGCAGCATTGCTTACCGCGTAATTGATGACGCAGAACTACTCTCCTTATGGACATGAATGCACCTAGAAACCTCAATTTTCAGTATGAGGGATATCATTTCGATTAAGACGATTTTAACGACGATGAGTGTTGATGGCGGTGTAGACGTTGAATGCTGAGAATTTGAGAATTGTAAAAATACCAATATATTAGAAATTTACGATCACATATTATGTGCCCCTATGTTGCTGGTAAATTTGGCGCCCCTATGTTCTAGGTCGCTGTGGGAACCCTATATGGCTAAGATCAATTTTGCGACCATTAAATTTAAGATAGAATCGGTGCCCCTATGCTTTAGGTCACTTTGGCTAAGATTAATGTAGAGCCCTCTAAGTTTGAGATCCAGTTTGCGCGCCCTTAGTTTAAGGTCAATTCGGCGTCCCTTAAATTTGAAATTTTATTGGTCCCCTATGTTTAAATTTAATTTGGTGCCCCCTACTTTTAAGATCAAGTTGGCGCCCCTAAGTTAAAGGTCGAATTGATGATGCCTTCCCCCTTTTCTCTCTACCCCTTTCCCTTTTCTTTCTCCCCCTTTCTTTTAATTCTCCTCTCTCCCATTTTTGTCTCCCTTTCTGTGTTTTTTCCGTTCCTTTTCTTTTACTTGATTTTATTTCTTTTTCTCTCCCCCTCCCCCATCTTCTCGGCGCCCCCTTCGACCATTGCCAGGTGGGCCCTCAAGAATACGCCCATAACTATACAATTCATTTTTAAATTTAGTTGATTTTGGGACCATCTAGCATAGAATGTCGAGCAGTATTCAACCGAGCCCCCGAAGGATTAACATTTTGAGAACATGTGGCCCCAGCATGGCCATAACAATACAGTAATTTGCATAATCAATGCAATGTTATCTTTTCGTTCTATAGACAACACCATACGTGAAATGCAGCGGAGTACTTTCGCTCAACGACCAACCAAGCCACATTTCACTTCGTTCGTTTTCTGTCATAAAATATTATCCTAATTAATGCCTAAATTGATCCTAAACATCACCGCTATTATACGAAAAGAACGTGAAATAACTTTTCATCGACCCCTTGAAATCTGTCTCCTCCTCCATCGTCCGCAAATCAAGATTTGATCTCGTAAAATCTATGTTACTTGTAACTTATAAAGCATACATGAATCAAGTGAAAAGCGCTGGCCTAGGTGCACGAGCTGGCGACATCGACAAACCACACGAGGGAATGTTTACATTCCTATTAAAGCCCTCTCTGATTGGCTTGTCATTGAGAACGTAGGTCCACCCAGATTAACGTTCTAGATTCAACGAGAACGTAATCCCACCTCAAGTTAACGTCGTAGATTTGAGTAGGGGAGACCTTACACCGGTAACTACGGGAAACGCTCGATTTTACACACGGTTTCTCGAAATTTAAACGCTTTCCCAGTTAATTCAAGCAAATACCAGTTTCATGCCCTCTTTTCGCCGTACTATCAGTATGCAGGGTTTGGGGTTTTGAGCTCTTTTGAAAATATAGCTCTTCGCCATGCTAACGTTCTGGATAATGTCCTCCGTACACTATGAACATCTACCGTACCTGGTTCCGGTATTGTTTGAGCGTGATAAAATGGTTAAAGAGAGGTGACTTGGGGATGAATTAAGGGTTACAGCCCATTGAGAGTAATTACACTGTCCGTCATAAAGGTGGAATATTTTTATGCCGCTATAGCGACATGATTTTGATCTGACTTTAATTTCTTGAATTTGTTTGTCCCTGCTTTTATTTTTTGGGACCCTGGCTATATCTTGGACATTCTCCCAACCCTTTACGTGGACCTTTTTCCAAAAAAAGTTTTGTCAACCCCCGTGATGCCCATTTTTGTCATTTTTTCTTATTTTGGGGCCCCTTTTTGTTTTCCCGGCCGATCAAGCCCCTCTCAGTCCTACCCCTAGGAAACACGACTGAGGTGTACTGTTTTATATTGTTCTTTAAGTTAAATCTATATTTCCGGGGACAGGCTTAGGTCTCTTGTCTAGGGGAGGGGTTGAAGTAAAAAACGAGATTGGTGAAAATTCGAAATATTTTATTTCATCTTTATGCTGAAAACAAAGGAAATGAAAAACCACCTTTAACCCTTAAATATCATAATTTTCCCCTTAAATTTTGTTTAGCCTTGATGACAAGGCTGTAAATAGTCATTATTGATAATATTTTATTTTGATTTATGTTTGGATAAGATTTTACAATACAAGTTAGGGAAGATAGAAATTTCCATGTTGCAAAAATGAATAAAATGAATGTTGAACCCCAATCAAAATAAATTTTGACCCCTCCCCTAGGCAAAAGAGACGACCCTGTAACCATAAATCTAGATTTAATTTAAAGAACAATAACAAATCTCCACCTCAGACGTGTTTCCGTGGGGTAGGACTGAGGGGGCCTTGGTGGGTCGCGTGAACAGAAAAGGGCCCCCAAAATAAGAAAAAATGACGAAAATGGCAATCTTCTGGGGGTGACAAACTTTTTTACAGAAAAATCCCCGGGAAGGGTTGAGGGAACGTCCAAGATATACCCAAGATCCCAGAAAGTGAAAGCGGTGACAAACACATTCAAGAAATTAATAACGGAGCAACATAATGTCGCTTGGGCCAGAAAAAAATATTCCACCTTTATGACGAACAGTGTATGTTGCTAAGGTAGGGCCAGTGGGATTACTGAACAAAATTCATCCTATTTTAACATCCAATTCATCCATTTCGGATAATAAAGCTGTCAAATCGTAAAACCATCAACTTCATAGCACATTCTTGTGGAGGATGAAAACAGGTTTAAAAAATAGTGAATCGAGCTTTGGCAGATTTTATTACCACAATGTCCTTCGTGAGTGCAGCTGCAAATACTTTTGGTTCTGATGGGGCATTTCACATAACACTGAAAATAAACTACTCTTCAACCATTACTATGTAATTTCTCTTTCTCTCTCCTTCCTTCATTTTTCTTTTTCTCCTCTAATTTATGTATGTATTTCTTTGTCTTTCCTTCTTTCCTTATGTATTTCTTTGTTTTCCCTCTCTTTCCTTATGTATTTCTTTGTTTTTCATCTCATTCCTTATGTATTTCTTTGTTTATTTCCCTTTCCTTATGTATTTCATTATTTTTCCTTTATTTCTTTGTTTTTCCTTTCTTTTCTTATGTATTTCTTTGTTTATTTCCCTTTCCTTATGTATTTCATTATTTTTCCTTTATTTCTTTGTTTTTTCTTTTCTTTTCTTATGTATTTCTTTGTTTTTCTTCTATTTCCTTAAGTATTTCATTGTTTTCCTCTCTTTCCTTATGTATTTTATTGTTTTTCCTCTATTTCTTCGTGTATTTCTTTGTTTTTTCCCCTCATTCCTTATGTATTTCATTGTTTTTCCTCTCTTTCCTTATGTATTTTATTGTTTTCCTCTATTTCTTTTTGTATTTCATTGTTTTCCTCTCTTTCCTTGTGTATTTCATTGTTTTCCCTCTCTTTCCTTATGTATTTCTTTGTTTTTCCCCTCATTCCTTATGTATTTCATTGTTTTTCCTCGCTTTCCTTATGTATTTCATTGTTTTCCTCTATTTCTTTTTGTATATCTTTGTTTTCCTCTCTTTCCTTATGTATTTCATTGTTTTTCCCCTCTTTCCTCATGTATTTCTTTGTTTTTCCTTCCTTTTCTTATGTTTTTCTTCTATTTCCTCAAGTATTTCATTGTTTTTCCTTTCTTTCCTTATGTATTTCATTGTTTTTCTTCTATTTCTTCATGTATTTCTTTGTTTTTCCCCTCATTCCTTATGTGTTTCATTGTTATCCCTCTATTTCTTTTTGTTTTTCTTTGTTTTTCCTCTCTTTCCTTATGTATTTTATTGTTTTCCTCTATTTCTTCATGTATTTCTTTGTTTTTTTTTCCTTTTTTAAATGTATTTCTTTGTTTTCTTCCCTTTCTTTATGTATTTCATTGTTTTTCCTCTATTTCTTCATGTATTTCCTCGGTTTTTTCCCCTCTACTTCTTTATGTGTTTAATTGTTTTCCTCTCTTTCTTTATGTATTTCTTTGTTTTTCTTCTCTTCCTTATGTGTTTCAATGTGTTTCCTCCTTCTTCTTCTTTCGTAACAAGATTTCCGATGAATCAAAATGTGAAGTATCCCTGCATGAAACTGAAGAAGAAGGAAAAGCCTTCGAGGACAAATCGGGATTGCACTGTAATAAAATGTTGAGTCACCCCCAAATCACACTATTTTCACCCTCAATGCCCATCTTTGATACGTTTACGACCTGACAGGTAATTGCCTCATAAAAATGGAAATAGGGATGAATTTGGGATGAATACCTTCCCCTAGTAACGAGTCTCTTCCTAATTCCAAATTCATCCCTTTTTAAGCCACTTTCCAGGTACGCAGATTCTCATAGTGGTAGTCCACCGAAAACACCCTACTATACCGGGTTTTGAGTGTACTCTATATCGTGTGGTTTAGTCTAATTTTACAGGCCCTTTTGAAATTTGTAGTTCAAAATTCATATCACTGATGGAATGATTTTGTGCAACATAATATAGTTTCAGATTTTGTTTATCCTGTTAATTTGTTTCTATTGCTGAGATCACACAACGTAGTCTAGTTTAATCAGACTTTCTTTATCCTTTTTTTTAATCCTTCTGTTTTTCAGTTGCTGAAATCAAACATCGTAGTGAAATTTCTCAAACACTAATTTAAATAATAATAATAATAATAATAATAATAATAATAATAATAATAATAATAATAATAATAATAATAATAATAATAATAATAATAATAATAATAATAATAATAAATAAATATCATTGATGCCCTAAAATACTCGAATGACTGCAATATAGATCTAGTTCCTTTTTTTTTTTTATTTATTCATTTTTTTTTTTGGGGGGGGGGATGGGCAAATCTCTCTTTGCCTTAACTTCAATGAGCATTATTATTCATCTTTGTATGATATTTGTTTTTCTTTTGATATTTTTTGGGGTGTTACTTTGATCATTACATTTTGAGTGTACTCTATATCGTGTGGTTTAGTCTAATTTTACAGACCCTTTTTAAATTTGTCGTTCAAAATTCATATCACTGATGGAATGATTTTGTGCAACATAGTCTAGTTTAATCAGATAATCAGACTTTGTTTATCCTGTTTATTTGTTTCTATTGCTGAGATCACACAACGTAGTCTCATTTCTCAAACATACATTAATATATATATATATATATATATATATATATATATATATATATATATATATATATATATATATATATATATATATATATATATATCATTGATGGGACCTTATGGTGCACTGAATTACTGGGATTGATGGTTTTATAGTCCGTCGGGGGGGGGGAGCAAAAATAAGATATGAAATAAATTTTCAGATGTTATTTCGCTGTCTTTGCCTGAACTTGCATTTGAGCATTATCATTCATCTTGGTATGATACAAAAGCTTTTATTTTTTGGGGTGTTACTTTATGATTATTTATTTTCTTCCAAAAATTGAAATAAGGCACATTCGCCTTTAAAACAAAAAATAATAATTCATCATTGCGTATCCCATATTTTTTTCTTTTCCATCCAAATCCAGTAAAGGCCCAATTGTTCATACTTTCATCATTCACCTCGTGTCATCATTTTTCACCTGTCCTCTTCATTATCGTTGTTCATCTTATCATCAGTATCGTTCATCTCTTCACCATCGGTCTTCCCATATCATCATCGTTCATCTTATATGACCCTTCTCCTCATCATTCATCATCATTGTTCGTCATCATCGTAGTTCCTCTCATCATCATTGTTCATCTCTTCATCATCACCTTTCGTCATTGTTTATCATCATCGTTCATTTCATTCTTCACCTCATCATTTTTCATTATCTCTTCATTATCATTCATCTCATACCATTGCATTTTCATCACTGTTCCTCTCTTCATCATCATTATTCATCTCTTCATCATCATCCTTTCGTTAACGTCTATTTGTTTTTCACCATCGTTCATCTCATATCATCCTTAATTCACCTCGATCAGCATTCATCTCATATCCATCTGGGGGGGGGGGGGGGGTCCTTGAACGCCTCCCCGAAATCGCGAATGTTATGAGATGATGATGAGGTGAAGGGACATACGAGATTAATTGATGATGATGAAGAGGTTATGAACAATGATAACAAATATAATCGATGAATGTCAGGCGCGTATCGAGGATTTCGCACCCGGGGGGGGGGGGAGAATTTTTGGCCCCCCTGTATACTTTTTTAAAAATTGACCCCCCTCACAAAGCAAACATAGGCCTACGGCTTAAATCCATGTTGAAGGATTTTAAAAAGAAGAATTATTTGCAGTTTTTTCTTGATATTAGTATTAGTATTTTAGAAGAAAAAAACTTCAAATAATTCTTCTTTTTAAAATCCTTGAACATGGATTTAGGCCTATGTTTGCTTTGTGAGGTGGTCCATTTTTTGAAAAGTATACAGGGGGGGGGGGTGCCAACAATTCTTCGCCCCTTCCCTCCTTGATACGCGACTGACATCATTGTTCATCTATTCATCATCATCGTTCATCTCGTAGGGTACATGCAGGTAATATGGGCCCCCTAAGCTCATTTGCCTAATTTGCATAAAATTACGAAATGACACACAGTCTAATCTTTGTTTATATGAATCAATAACTACTGCTCTAACTTTTATTGTGAAGAAAAACAATTATCACCAACCCCCCTGTCTGCAATATTCAAATGTTGACGTCATTACCAAAGTGCCCATATTACCTGCGTGTGCAGGTAATATGGGCACATGTATTTAATGTATGTTTTAAAAAGTACAATTACTCTACCATGTCTGGAATTTGCTTAAAATGTTGAAAATATTAAGACATTAACTTTAAGATATAGTTTGAAATTATAAGACCCTTCAGTAAATCCTTTGACTATATATTTCATTGTTATGTATTTTGTATATTATTTCTTTTTTTAATATTATTGAAATATTATCTTCATTATACAAGTCAATATAGGCCTACAATAAGTTATTTATATTAATTATATACTGTGAATATACCCCAAAAAAATCGTAGCAAAGAGATTGATGCCTCATCCCAATACTAAGTACCAGAATCATTTCCGCCATTTTGGATGTCCCATATTACCTGCACTAATGTTGCTGTGTCAGGCAAGCATTCAATGCCACATTGCACCCCTTCACTAAAACAAATTGACCTGTACACGCTAGTATGATCAAAATGAAACTATAAGCTTACTAAATATACAAAACAATTGAGGTTACCCCCTCAAACACTCTTTCACCATCACATTCAGTGAAATATCAAATTTTACATTAGGGTAAAAAAATGCCCTAAGTTTTACCTACCTTGTTGGTTTTTAGCACTTTTCTCAGAGAAATTTCGGCATCAGATGCTCTCACGACGATATATTTTCGTATAAAGTTCGACCTTGAAGTTACGGGGCCACGCGGTGCGCATCATAGCGCATGAAGTAGCAATGAAACGCCTGTAAATTGCCTGAAATCCACCTACCCTCCCCATGAGAGCAGCAGTAATAACTGACTGAATTATCTACATATGTTACACAGAGTTTTGTGAGAAGATTTACCCTGTATACCAGCTAATTTGCAATTTTTTGAGGTGTCAATATGCCCGGAAGAAAACCTCCAAAGGAACGGCCCGTTGCCGCCGGCCAAGCTGGAGCCACTCGCTCGAATGACAGCCATCCACCCGCTGACCCACCTAGCAGCGATTCCGACAACGATGAGCCAACTTTGCGGGATATTCAGAAGAGCATTACCACATCTACAGCCTTACTTAATGGTAAGCTTGACTCAATTTCTCAAGAATTTGCTACATTCACGGTTAAGTTAGCCGATTTGGAGAAGTCTGTGTCTATGAATTCAGATAAACTAATCGAAATCGAACAAAAAAAGATTCCCGACATAGAATCCAAGATGGCCGCCGAAATCTCTAGCCTCCACTCCAAGTTGACGCTCATGGAAATTTACGGTCGCCGTTTGAATCTTCTCTTCTATGGAGTAAAGGAAGTAAACAACGAAGACGTCTTGCAGTCTCTTCACAACACCTTGTCTCACCTTGGAATCCATGATGCAGCCAACATCCCGATAGTGAATGTGCATCGTCTCCCTAGACGTGAGCCTACAACAGCGAGTCAGCCTCCAGCCCCGCGTTGCATAATTGCTAAATTTGTGTATATGAAAGATAGGAATAGAATCCTGTCAGCCTTCGAGGAACGCCATCGCCAACCGCAGCAGAGTGACAACGCTGATGCTTCTGCCACAGAGCGCTCCCGGATAACAGTCCGCAAGCACTGACTTGCCACCTGCCCTCAAAGCACGAAGAAGCTCGCTTGCCCGGGTTGCTTACAACCTACGTAAGGAGAAGAAAGTGTCTACAAAAATATCTGTGGTCGGGACTAATGTACAACTCCACTGGAAGGAAAAAGGAACCACTACCTGAAGCTTCAATGCAGAGCTGTGTTGCTCATTGTTAATTTTTTATTCGACATCGAACTTGGGTACTATCTCAAGGGGTTATAGAATCTCGATCTTATGTACAATATCATAATTCCAGAAAATGACAAGTTTATCTGACTAAATGAAAGTACATGAAACAATCTCTAGTTATTGTTTCTATGAAACCTACATGATAACCTTAACTCTTTATGTGCATGAGCGCAGAATTGCACGTACGTAGGGGTGCCGTGAGTGCAATTTTGCACAATAGTACACAAGTCAATTAGACATTCATATTGCCGCTCGTAGTGGGCAGCAATTATGCACGCTCAGTATTGTATGCATTATATACAACTCACGCTTTCAGATAAACTGCTTTTCGTCATAGTGTTACATTTGAAATAACAGTATATTAAGTGTTTTTCGGTAGATTTTTTTTTTTTTTTTTTTTTTTTTTTTTTTTTTTTTTTTTTTTTTTTTTTTTTTTTTTTGCTCTTGTCATAAGTCCTCATATACTTATACATCTTATATTACAGTAAACTGTACTTGTATACATACACGATGGAGAGAACAAAAATCAATTAAGTTCTTCATTTCAAAGGCTGATTTATGGCAACAAAAGAAGAAGGAGGTGAAAAAGAAAAGATGTATCCCTCTCATGTTCACTTTCACTTCCCGCTAAGCCGGATATCGACAATGACCAGGACCAGGGTAGTTTCAATGGGGAGATCACCCCATTGTCAAGGGTAGATGACCAGCGAGGAAGATTTCTATGGGGGAGATTACCCCAGTGTCAAGAGTGGCCTACAGGGCTGGGGGAATTCAATGGGTGGGATTACCCCGTTGCCAAGAGTGGCTGAGGGACACTTTGATCTTTTTTCCTTTGAACTTTTTTTTTTCAATAAGCTATAACCCTAGTATTTTATTATTAGTATGAGAGTATGATATACCAAAAGAAAGCTTAGAAGTTCAACTTGCTAATGCATTTGGTTTGAAAGTATGTCTTCATTGGTCTATAAGACATTTTGGAGGAATAATAAGTTGTTGGTCATAAATATAAAAAATCAAACAATATATATTTATGATTATTGTACAAATGATAATAAATAATGCCACGAGTGTGGCATCATCAAAACGGAAATTTTATACTCTACAACTTTGCTACGCAATATTTTTTGTTAGGTTCAATCAGTAAAAAGTTATAGCAAGTTGATTCAGCAGGCTCTATAAAGATTGGCCTTAAATGCGTGTCCCTGAAATAATGTGGCACAGGCCGGTTTTTCAATTGGCGCATAAAGAGTTAATGAATGCTGTACCTATACAGAGTGAGTCAAAAATAATGTCCCATCATTTTGAAGTCGTTTTGGGAAAAGTATGAACATTTAATCATGTTGTCCATGAAATGTCTTGGTAAAGTCCTCCTTCTAGCATATGTTGCTAAATTTTCAATTGGATCTTTGCACGCATGACTGAATACCAGACAATCTTCTGAAGACGGTAAAATCTCACCTGCGCCAAGTGGTTTGGTGAAGATTAAAAGCAAATGTTGACAGAATATGTGTTCACACTTACCCACACACACTCTCTCTCTCAAAAATACACACACACAAAAAAACAACCCACACACATATCAATTCTTGATCAAACAAACGCACATTGTTACACACGCACCAACACACACACAGTAAACAATTCACAAAATTCACAAATAAAAAAAATATTTGATGTTCTGTTTACCAAGACCATTACTGAATGTTTGGGACGTAGTAATTCCATAGCAACTGTTTGTGAGGGTGAGTTAGGGTGTATGTGTGCGTGTGTGTGTGTGTGTGTGTGTTTGTGGGTTTTTCCTGAGGGTGTGGGTGTGTATGTGTGCTGGTATGGATGAGATAGGGTATGTGTGGTGTATGTTTGTATGGAGGGTGTATGTGGGTGTGTGTAGTGATGATGTGGGTGTGTATGTGCCTTGTGCATGTGTACGCGTGGGTGTGTGTCTCTGTGCGTGCACATAAGTCATTATTCTCAATTTGTTTATTCTTCACCCGGCCACTTGGCGCAAGTGAGATCTTACCGTTTTTTAAAGATTGTCTGTTATTCAGTCATGCGTGCAGAGATCCAAATGAAAATGGTACCAACATATGCTAGGATAATGACTCTACTAAGACATATTATGAAACCCACGATTAGATATTCATACTTTTCATTAGACAACTTCAAAATGATGGGACATTTTTATTGACTCACTCTGTATAGTACGCAGAGGTTAAAAACCCTCAGATTTATGCATACTCGGTCAGTGGTTTCCTTTCAACATTTCACAGGTAATGATCAAATATTCTTTTTAAACGTCCTAACTGCCTTTAGTTGTGGCTTAAAATACTGCCATCATGAAAACTGTCATTTGATCATATTTATGTCAACATGTAATTCTACGTGTATACCATCTTTTTTCATAATTTTTTTTTTTATCACAGACAAAATCAAATTGATTTTGCTTGTTTCTAACAGCAGTGGCTTATTCATTTTGATCTTCAATTTGACGGAAACATAGAATTACAATGTTCATGTAAAATATCATTGTTGTTTTGATGAACGCCATGGTTAAATATTACTGTCTGTTCATATGAAAATCCTGAACTTATTACAAAGAAAAGTAATTTAGGTTTCATGTACTGACACGTTTCCCTCTATAATTACTATGTTGGATGGGTAACTACTTGTACGTTACTTACACATTTTGCATGTGAATTCCGTATATGCAGCTAGGGGAGGGGGGGGGGGGATGGTCGGGCTTTTTTTTGCAGGTCGTAAATAATCCTGACCAATACGTTCACAATGTGTGTTATACTTATAGTTCTACTTTCTCTTATTTTTTGTCTTATTTCTTTGCAGTGGTCGAATTCATTAATCAAGATTTTCTTGGTTTTAGCTTGTATTTTCATATCCACATTTATACGTACAACATTTAACTGGCGGCGTGTACAATTAATTTTGTCTCTTAAGGGCCTGTCCCACAGAAGGCGATCGTTGTGGCGACAACCTACGAACTACTTTTTAGTACCCATCGCCACCATGCGCAGGTCCAATCGCCTATAAGATCGCGAATTATCACGTCTGTCGCCAACAAATACGTAGCAAAATTCTGTTCGCCGCTGGTTTCTCAACAAGTTAAACAATAGCCGGCGTCAGTTGGGTTGACGTCGATGACCGTAGCCTGTCTTCTCTTGTCGCGACAAGGTGCTATCGTGGATTGTCGCCAGATATAAAATGTTTAGCAGAGCGGAACGGCGGCCAGTTGTAGGTTGCCGCGCTCCAGCGTACGATGCACGCATTGCTGAACCGAACGGTCAGTGAAATTTAAGCCGCTACGGCCTTTGTCGCCACCTACATTCACCAAAATCAGGATCGGAACCCCCATCAGATTACTGTACAGTCGCTGCTGATTTTTGAAATTTTCAAAAATCACTCACGACTCAAATTTAATGCGCGACTGGAGGACTATCACGAACCTAAGGCGACGGGCCCCATCAGGTATGAAAACACTCGCGATCGCCGTGTGCAGTCGCAAGGATGCCACAGTGCGCAAGTTCATATTGTTGGTTGTTTAAGCTGCCAAAGAGAAGTTAAGCCGCGAATGCGCGAGGTCGAGGCTATGTATTATCGGATACCATATTGTTAGCTTATGCGTGGGAAACATGTTGCTGCGTGCGGCCTATTCGTAGACACAGCTCGTAGATACGTATATGATTTCGGTCACCTACATCCTGACACGATTCTGGCAGGTTCTAACATCCATATGTTGTCCCCACAACGATCCGCCTCCTGTGGGCAGCCCTTTAGATGTTTTCTATTACAGCAGTAAGACTTTCACTGTACTATATACATTCAAATCCTTGAACCTCCAGACGTTAATGATAAGTGTTATAATTGCTAAGCCTGTTTCTTTGATTCGATATGGATTCGATTCACTTTCATGTTCAATATGGAGACATCCATAACTATTTCATTTGATTTGCATCTTGTCTCGAATTATCATTCAGTGTACTTTATCAAATAATCTGCGTAGAGATGCTTGTACATTTCGCTTTCAATGGAATGTCACTGTCCGCTATGAATAATGTATCAACTGACATAAACCAGAATGATGCAGCTGAAATGTCAACTCTGTTCAATGAGAAGACGGTGACGAATCGGGCATAACAACTTCCTAAATCCACAAACTCCTGAATTACAACTCGAAATTCGACTCCAAATGAGATCTTTTCTCAGCATTTTCTGCTGATTACTGCTTAGAAAAGGAGACTAGTCATTAGCACGTCGAATCCTAACCAATGTTTGCTTCACATTTAATATTGGAGTCTTAGTAAAAATTTTGAATCGTTTCCAGTATATCAGCGAATTAAAATTATGTAAGGAGTTATCGGGTTTGTGAGACTTGGCTCACGATGGCGTCACCGTTCTCTACTTTAACAGCACGGTTATAAACTTGGACATCAGCAACAGGTCAAATAAAGGGGAGCGGAGTCGGTTTATGTTTACCAAAAAACTGGATTATGAAATATTAGCTGAATTTAATCAATGTCAGAATGTGATACGATAATATTTTCAATGAGAATTAAAGTTCGTATAAAGGCAATCTAGTTATTGTAAGAGTTATCGCGCGCCAAATTCTACCACAGTTGATTATTCATCACTCCCATGCCCTCTTAATCTAGACAAATACTTTGAAAACAAAACTTGGTAATTCTAATGGAGGACTTAATCTAACATTTTAAAAGTCAAGGTAATCATAACTGCTGTGATTTCCTCAACTTATGCTCATCTAAATCTTACGTCCCTCTTATCAGAAGACCCACACGTATATCTGATGTCACATCTACACTTGTTGATAATATTTTGTTATAATTCTCTCACTATAGTCACCTCGGATATGTCGTGTTGATTTCTGATCATTTTCCCATTTATGCTCTGATGTCCTTCTCGAATATGATGTCGCTTTTCATTCATCTAAAAATTCGCTGCTCTATGTGCAGAAACTAACCTCAATAAAACTTAGGGAGAGGTTAAGAACTCTGAATTGGTCTTCAGTGTACACTCAAAATACATAGCTGACATGTCAATCACACACATTTATCCAATGCAACATCCAACTCTAAATCAACATATACCTCTTCAAAAACCAAATTCTAGAAACAGAAAAAGAATTCCTAAAAATCCTTGGATCACGAAATCTCTTCTTCGGTCAATAAACCGCAAAAACAAATTGTTTTATAAACAAAAGATAAACCCTAGTACTCGGAATAGGACTCAATACGTTCGTTATCGTAATCCTTACGTCGTCTTTACGTGCCTCTAAACAATTATATTTCTCACGCCAGTTTGAAAAACACAAATTTGATATGAAAAGTACGTGGAAGGTGATCAACGAAGCACTTAAATCTAAAAACGACACTGATCCACCTAAATACATTCATAAAAATAATCGCAAGATTGATGATCCCTCAGATATGGCCGAGGTATTCAACGACTTTTTTGTTAATATTGGACCCAATCTTGCCAATAATATTCCAAACACGAACACAGACTTTCATAAATTTCTAAATGATCCTAACCCACAGTCTTTCTTTTTTAATCCCATTATAGAGGAAGAAACAAAGAATATCATACTTAATCTTAATACAAAAAAGGCGCTGGCCATGATGGACTTACAAACTTCCTACTTAAGAATATTGTTGACGTAATTATTTCCCCACTCACTTTTATTTGTAATTTGTCGTTAACCACAGGTGCAGTCCCTCTTAATATGAAAATAGCTAGAGTTGTCCCAATTTTCAAAAAAGGACAAAAAGAATCCCTTAATAATTACCGTCCGATTTCCCTTTTAACATCAATTTCAAAAATCCTCGAAAAGTTGGTTTACACACGAACACAAAATTTTCTCTTCAATAGCAAAATTCTTTCTGACTCCCAGTTTGGTTTTCGCAAGAATCATAGTACAACTCATGCTCTACTCGCTTTTATTGATAAAATAGCCCATGCAATTGATGATGTCTCACATGCTATTGGGGTTTTTCTAGATTTTTCAAAAGCCTTTGATACCATTAACCACGATATTTTAATTGAGAAATTACGTCACTACGGTATACGTGGTGTTCCGTTAGACTGGTTTATAGGCTATCTTTCAAATAGAAAACAATTTGTAAGTATTAATGGCCACGATTTTCACTCCAAAATTGTGACCTGTGGTGTCCCACAAAGTTCCCTTTTAGGCCCGCTTTTATTTATCTTGTATATAAATGATCTCAGGAATTCTTCACCATTACTTTCATTTATTTGTTTTGCAGACGACACTAATCTGTTCCTAACACATCGCGACCCCCAAACACTTGTTGATATTCTAAATAAAGAACTTGTTTCTGTACAGTCCTGGATTTATGCAAACAAGTTATCTCTTAATACAGATAAAACAAATTATATGCTTTTTAGCAATACAATAAAAATACTTCCTACTCAAGTCAATTTTAATGATACCGAATTAAAACAAGTTGATTGCACTAAATTCTTGGGACTTTACATAGACAGTGATTTACCTTGGAAACCACACATTATTTATCTGAGCAGGGTCCTCTCAAGAAATACCGGTATACTTAACAAACTCAAGCACTTCTTTCCTAAGAGGATTTTATTGTCGGTATATTCTACTTTAATTACTCCTTACTTAAACTATGGACTTCTCGCGTGGGGGAACGCCTCTATAAATTTGATAAACATTCTTTTCCGCATACAAAAGCGTGCGATCAGAAATGTCAATAATGTAAAATATCTGGCACACACTAATAACCTTTTTCATATCAACAAAATTCTAAAAATATCAGACTCGTTCTCTTTCAACGTAGGTATATTTATGTACAAATTATCAACTAATAGTCTACCTGAAATCTTTTTACAAATGTTTCGAAGGAACAGATCCCTACATACTTATCCTACACGTCAGAGCAACGCATATCACCTTCCACGTACTCGAACAATTTTTGCCCAAAAAACTATCATGTATATAGGACCAAGTTACTGGAACGCCCTCCCTACAGAGATTATTGAAAGTCCGTCTTTATATACTTTTAAACGTAAACTAAAAGAACTGCTTTTTAAAACGTATGATGTCAACGTATAATGAGACCATTACCACGACCAGATTGTCACTCTTATATTATGTTTTGCATGTATGATTGCTTCGAAAATACTTTTATTATAGAAATGTTTCTGTTACCAGCTGAGCATTTATTACCTTGTACAATTTATATACATCAGCTAAGGATAAGACTATAACAAACTGCATTTTTTTCTTTTTTCTTTACTTTTTTTTAATTTTCCTTCTTACTTTGATTGGTCATGATTAAATATTCATATCCGTTCTCTATTCATTAACACGTATCATACCATTGGGGCCTACAGCCTTACAAGCTCGCTTTCATGTAGGTCCCATCATGTTTCTCTTAATGTAATTTCTACTTCATATTGGCCATTTATACCTTTATGTTAATTTACATATGTATTATTTTGTTCATTGAATATGTATAACGATGTAACGTGAGAGATATGAAAATAAATGAAAATGAAATGAAAAAATATGAACAACATTATGGTGCTCACACCGGTCACCGGTCACCGGTCGGCGGTCACGACATGACTTTTGCTTCAGGTGGCCCATATTACCTGCTGGCCCATATTACCTGCATGTACCCTATCATCGTTCACCTCTTCATCACCATCGTTCATCTCACATCACCGTTCATCTTTTCATCATCGTTCGTGTCTTCATCATCATCGTCGTTCATTTCATATCATCGTTCGTTTCTTCATCGTTTATCTCAAATCATCGTTCATCTTTTCATCATCATTCATCTCTTTATCATCGTCGTTCATCTCATATCATTATTCATCCCTTCATCATCATCATGACACTTATAAAATTCAGCAGAGATAAATTATTTTACTATCACTATCATATTATGAGAAGTTTGTTCATAAAGATTTCTGTAATCAATTGAAAAAAAAAGATCAAACAAATTTGAGTGTACCTTTTGGCTCGCACGGTGTAACGGGGAAAAGAATAGGATGTACCTTTCTGGATCCACCATTGGGGGGGGGGGCGCCAAAATCAAAATCACATCGGGCCCCCCGGGATGCCAAATCCTAGATACGCGCCTGAAAAAAAGGTCATTACTTTTTACAAATTTGATTTTGTAATGTCACTTGCAAGCTGCTCTCCCATAGCCCATGTTGTCTAAATTTGATTTCCTTATTTGCCATTAAAAAAAAAAGAAGAAGAAAAAAAAAAAGAACATTGATAACATTCAGGAATGTTGTTGATATATCAACTAACGTAAAACTCACTGAAATCGATCCATTCCTTAACCAACCACCAACAACACATTATGTAATTCATAGGGTACATGCAGGTAATATGGGCCAGCAGGTAATATGGGCCACCTGAAGCAAATCATGTCGTGACCGTCGACCGGTGACCGGTGTGAGCACCATAATGTTGTTCATATGAACTGTATACGCAAATATATCGTCGTGAGAGCATCTGATGCCAAAATTTCTCTGAGAAAACTGCTGAAAACCAACAAGGTAGGTAAAACTTAGGGCATTTTTTTACCCTGATGTAAAATTTGATATTTCACTGAATGTGATGGTGAAAGAGTGTTTGAGGGGGTAACCTCAATTGTTTTGTATATTTAGTAAGCTTATAGTTTCATTTTGATCATACTAGCGTGTACAGGTCAATTTGTTTTAGTGAAGGGGTGCAATGTGGCATTGAATGCTTGCTTGACACAGCAACATTAGTGCAGGTAATATGGGACATCCAAAATGGCGGAAGTGATTCTGGTACTTTGTATTGGGATGAGGCATCAATCTCTTTGCTACGATTTTTTGGGGTATATTCACAGTATATGATTAATATGAATAACTTATTGTAGGCCTATATTGACTTGTATAATGAAAATAATATTTAAAGAATATCAAAAAAGGAAATAATATACAAAATACATAACAATGAAATACATAGTCAAAGGATTTACTGAAGGGTCTTATAATTTCAAATTATATCTTAAAGTAAATGATTTTCAACATTTTAAGCAAATTCCAAACATGGTAGAGTCATTGTAGTTTTTAAAACATACATTAAATACATGTGCCCATATTACCTGCACATGCTGGTAATATGGGCACTTTGGTAATGAAGTCAACATTTGAATATTGCAGACAGGGGGGTTGGTGATAATTGTTTTTCTTCACAATAAAAGTTAGAGCACTGCAGTAGTTATTGATTCATATAAACAAAGATTAGTCTGTGTGTCATTTCGTAATTTTATGCAAATTAGGCAAATGAGCTTAAGGGGCCCATATTACCTGCATGTACCCTATTATACAATATAATGGAAGAACACAAATAGGTGTCATTGATGGTGATGACCAAACAAAAACTGTAGTAAATTGCCCCACAAACAGTAAATACAGTCTACTTTTGTTATAATGAAAATATTTTTTACAAGATTTAATTACAAGGAGATCTCCAGTTCCCAGTATTTGCAAACTACAAATTGTGTTGTCGCAAGGTAATCAGCTAGGTCGCAAAAGTACCTTGTTATAAAAGGAGTGGACTGTACACCAATGCATCTTAATTTTAAAGGTAGTTGGTTTATTAAGCAACCTGAGTAACCTTCAGCACTAGCTTTACTCAAAATATTTACTTTACATTAAGTGCTCCCTTCCAACCATAAATCAAATAATGTGAACAGGTACTCAATATACATGTAAGTTCAATCTATTAGATTAAAGGGAATCTAGTGTAGATGGAAGAAATGCATGGTATGGGAAAGATAAAGAAAATTATTGTGAGATTTCCTGCTATTTTCATGCTATTTGGGAAGAATATCGTGATAAAAAGCTCCACAAGAAAGGATTTCTCTTCAATTGTCCTAATAGTCATAAGATGACCCCAAATATACCCAAAGAGCTACATGTTCGGGTCCTAAACATTTTGTGTAGCCCCACACATGCATTCCTGTGTAAGTGCATCAAAGCTGAATTGGGTTAAGTTCTTATCATTTTGGCGATTCCAAAACCTCACAGCACAAAATGATGCTTAGCTGAACTGTTTATATCAACCCATCCAAATCACTTTAAGACAATTAATGTCTTTTATATTTCTTCACCTCTCCCATTCAGTAGATTCTCTTTAATCAAGATTTGGCATGTATCGTAGTTGTTTTGCAGATCCATCTTCTTGCTTGAATGTCCATCAGCACTCCGGTTGTCATTTTCTCGGTAGAGCACCATCAACCCCATCCGAATGACAATTAAAGGGACCACTATAGAACCAACACTGTAGTTGAAGAAACATAATAATCATAATTATTTATCCAGGGCAGCTGCAATTTCAAACAATAATATTCACAATAGGCATTGCAATATTTAACTTCTAACTTTCAGGTGTTCTGTGCGTGCAAAAACAACACTATCATTACAATTAGGCTGTCATTGAAAAGAGAAATAAATGTACGTGACAATAGTATAAAATTCAATAAGAATTAGATAATACCATTAAAGTTATCACCCGGGGTCGCGGAGCGTTTTTGAAAGTGGAGGGGCTGAGCCGAAAGTGGGTGGGGTGCTGAAAAGGGGAAATAAATTATCTTTCCAATGGTATCAATGTGTATCTGAGAAGTAATAATGACTCAAAGTCGATTCGTGGAACTTCTTGCGAGGGGTTTATCTACAAATTAAAAACGGTTGATATTTAGATAAATAAACAATTTGATCACAAATAATATGTCCCCTGGGGCAATTTTCAGATTTCCCCCATTTTCTTTCGAAATATATCTTACCTCCTTCTGAGCTCAACATATGTTGTGTGAATTTTATTTTCCCATGACATATTTTGAGCTCGGAAGTAAAGAAGACATATTTAAAAAAAAAAGGGGAACAGTGGGGGAAAGTCTGAAAATTTGTGTACAAAACGAATGGAGAGTTGTCCATAAGATCGGCCATTTTGAAGCCGATGATGCCAATTTGAGGATCCCCATAGAAGGAACAACTAGACTTTCCAAGCTTCCATAACTCTCTTATTTTATAACCCGATTTTGATGAAACTTTTTTTAGATTGCTCCTCTCATTTTCCTCGTTACTGTAAGGTTGATTCTCTCCTTGGGTTGGATTCCCCTTTAAGTTCAAGACAAAGCCTAAATCTCGTGAATTATTCCAGTTCAGTTGTTATTGCAGCAGAAATGAAAAGTTTTTTCATTGATTAACTATTTTCATGCATCCATCAAGGATGCCTGACTTTATTAAATTTATTTTATGATCATCGCTGTATGTGGTACCTTGTGTGGGTAAGCACTCGTTATTCCGAAGGTTCGTAATTCCGAAGGTTCTTTATTCCGCAGATTCGTTATTCCGAAGGTTCGTCATTCAGAAGGTTCGTTATTCCGAAGGTTCGTAATTCCGAAAACGAAATAGGGTTCGTCATTCCGAAGGGTCGTCATTCCGAAAACGAAATAGGGTTCGTCATTCCGAAGGTTCGTTAATCCATAGGGTTAAAATAAGATAAGTTTAGTAATTAGTCTGCAACTGAAATAATCTGTGGCGAAGCCGGGAAAACTGGAGGACAGGCGTGTTGGAGGGGGAAGGGTATCACCTTTACTGTTCAGTTGTTATGAGGGTAGAAAGGGGTTGATCTATCGTTACCAGGGGCGTTTAAGAATTCTGTCAAAGGGGTGATCATAGGCTTATGGGACTACTTCATGCAAGAATCGTTGCCTGACCTGTAAATTTCGCTAGGGGAGTATTGATGCATTTTGAAATTGTTTTGTACAAGTTCAAAATTTATACTAAAAGACTCATTCTTGATTAAATGTTGCTCTGCCGGGGGGGGGGGGTGGGATGGGGGCTTGTTTGGACCAGAATATGAGGAATTAACACCTCAAAGAATGAGCGACGATTTCTCTTTTTTGGCCGGGGAGCGGGGCAAAACTTCCGTCCTCAACCAGAGAATAGCCATCTTTATGGAATATATTATTAAAAGACATATAAAAGAATGCAATAAACGGCATGTTTTGAATTCAACTGAAATAGTCAAGAAATCAAAAAGAAATTGACGGTTGTATCATGTTTATTCGTCGCTACTCACGAGTTTCACGCAGAGCGATCATCAGGCAACTAATCAATAGATCAATACATAAACAATGCCCTAATTATCTCAGCAATCTCTTCATTTTTAATCAATCTAAATATAATACCAGATCTGGCCCACGTAAGCTAAAACTACCCCAACCCAAAACAAATTACGGGAAACGATCGCTCATGTATCGTGGTTCAAAGCTGTGGAATTCATTTCATTCTTATATCAAATCTGCAAGATCTATTCAAGCATTTAAACGCCTTCTCGAGAAAACTCCCATTGTATGATTTTTGGTTATATTGATTTTGGTTTGTTATACTCCTCCCTCTCCCCTTCTCCATCTCCCTCCCCCTCCCCCCGCACTGCACTTTTTCTTTAAATGTAATTTTGTTTATTATGTATGTATATTTATAATGTATTCTGACTGTTGTTTGTTTGTAAATGTATTTTTAACGGACCCCTTAGAAGAACAGCTATTTATAGCTGAGAAGGGTGTTCCACCCATGAGTTGGAAATAAATAAATAAAAAAAATGAAACATTGGCAATGTTTCATTAGTTGTCTGATGATCACTTTGCCAATGTTTCATTAGTTGGAAACAGCTAGTTACCTGATGATCGCTTTGCTCGTGAGTTTATTTCAGTTACGGACTACTTGCAAAACTTATTTTATTTTCGGATTAACGAACCTTCGGAATGACGAACCCTTTTTCGTTTTCGGAATGACGACCCTTCGGAATGACGAACCCTATTTCGTTTTCGGAATTACGAACCTTCGGAATGACGAACCCTATTTCGTTTTCGGAATGACGAACTTTCGGAATGACGAACCCTTTTTCGTTTTCGGAATGACGAACATTCAGAATAACAAACCCCATTTTGTTTTCGGAATGACGAACCTTCGGAATAACAAACCTTCGGAATAACGCCACAAATGTTCGGATTAACGAACCCTTTTTTATTTTCGGATAAACGAACATCGAGGTATAGGCATTTTACGTGTTTCGGAATGACGAACCTTCGGAATAACGAACCTTTGGAATTACGAAGTGTAACCCCTTGTATGAAGCTCAGTAGCACCACTGGAATAAGATAAATTGCTATACTTTTGCTGCGCATCCAACAGTCATCATCATAACTATCTTGGTCAGGTATAGCCCTTGTATTTGTGGGTGCTGCTGTGTTCTTGAAGAATTTGCCATGCGGTGTGCTACATTCTGTCCTGCTGGCCTGTTATACTGCCTCCGCACCACCATCAAGGTTCTGTAATAGAATAGTTTAACAGCAACTTAACATACATGTATACTTAAAATATTACATTCTATTCCTTTCAGTACAATAATTATTGGAAATGATTCATTGACCCTATGAATACCAAGCAGTACATTTATGATGTAGTGTTCAATTTTTCTTTCAAATTTATATACACTATTCCAATTCAGCGACTTTTAAAATTCAATGATGAACAGTTTGATACATAATAATGTGAGGTTATGACATTTTCTGTTGCCATGGCACCTATATCACTTGAAATTTGGGAAATATTTTATATCAATGACGGATCCAGGCAGGGCCTCAATGGATTCGTGCTCTCTTTTTTGAAAATTGCTTATTGACTGTTAATGTTAACATCAGGAAACTTGGCAGTCCTCCCCCCCCCCGCATCAGACATGGATCCGCCACTGAATATTCATATTCAAAAAGACTTTTTAGCACAAAATGTAAGGGAATAATGATGATCATATATGGCCATGCGTTTTGAACTCGCCCTCTTTTGTGTTACACCACCTCAATCTAAAAATTTTGCACCTATATATCAGTATCAAAGTGTCATAAATTTTTAAATATTAACTCTAACCCTACAAATGTATAAATTTTCTGAAAGGAAATGTCCTGTGGATTTCAAAAATGCCATCCACTATAATGTAGGGTGAAGAAGTAAAATATTTTGATTACAATATTAAATTTTTTTCGGGCCCTAATTTTTTTTATTGCAGCCCCCAATATTTTTTCGCCCTTTGATCCAGTTCTTAATTACTCACCATATTTGAATTGCTCTAGAAATTTCCTTTCAGAAAATATATAGTTATAGGAGGGTTTCTTCATTTAATAAAAAAAAAATCTTAACCGTAAAAGAGCCCAAATATTTTGATCAACCTGGGCCAGGGATGGGGTCGCCCCTCCTCAAGATCTCAGCCATGGTGGGGCCAAAGTTTATAAAAACTTGCATGTAGGTTGGCTATCTTATAATGAATAAGCTCATAAAGTTTCAGACCAGTATCTCAAGTAATTTTTTTAGTTATCTGCATTTATGTAATGTCGCTTCACATACAGCAGGAACTGTATTGAGTTACTATGTACAATACACAGTCAATGGGGAAATAGTCATTTTTAATTGCGCGCAGCGCGGCGATTTTCGGAACTGCGCATTACCAACTCGTTGGAAATTTATAACTGTGGTATCAAAAGATGCATGAGACTCTAAGCTATAAAGTCCTAAAACCTCAAAGCACAAAAATAAATATCCATAAAGTTATCATGGTTATGATGTTTCGAATGCACAGGAGGTTGCGAAATCCCATAGACTTTGTGTGTACCTCTTCCCCCCCCCTCCTCTTCCCCCCCCCCACTCAACCACTCTTGCCTTTTCATATTCTATCGCGTGCCGTGTCGCGGTTTCAAGTGCGAGTACGCTCAAATTCACAGGTCTGATAGAGCTTGTATTCAGCTTTCAAATAACACCAATTTCATGGCAATACTCCTCTAGTTATCATACATTTCCTGACACAAAATTTGGAAAAGCGTAACAAAACCACCCTTTTTGGGTGGCGAGTTCAAAACACATGTCCATATAAAAAGGAGTATTCTATTCAAACAGCTTGGGTTAATCCCAATACAAATAACAAACTTACCATGCACATAGGTTGGTAATTTTTAGCCTGTTTCTGACTAAACCCCCAAAATAAAAGCAACATGAAGAGCAACAACAATAGTTTTACACACAGATCTGTTCCCCATAGCTCACCTCCAAGCAGGATGATGGTGGATATATGTCCTCTCTCTCTAACACGGTCTAAAAGAACACCCCCCCCCCCCCCCACCATGCCCACGTCACAGGGTTCTCAGCTAGCTCATCAGCTCTCAGAGCCTACTCGTTGCTCGTTTTAAGGTCAATATTTTAAAAAGAACAAGTTAAATGTCCATACGTGGACCTCAATCATAATTACCATAAATTATTTCATCATGATTCAACCTGCGTCCAATCCTGCAACACGACCACCAGGCACCTGCCTGTGGAGCTGAGGCGCTCGGCTAGGCGACGGTGTAGTGGGATGATCGAGCTGGAGTCTGCATCATATCATCACACAGTCCAACATACCGTACATAACGCACAGTAAGACGACATAGTACATACTAGTATTATCTTATTCGCAAGAAAACTGAATGTCTGAGTGTAGCCTTGCCAGTCTTTCCTTGATCGGAATTTTAGGATCAGATGTATCAACCTTCATTTTTTAAAGACAGTTTTCAATAAATGCCCTAAGACCTTCACTTATAAATCGCAGACGATGAGTGTACGTGTGTGAGTCGAGCAGCTAGATTCTCTCGCAGCTGAAAACGATAACGATAGCAAAGAACGATATCTGCCGATGGGAAATTGGTACTGAATCCGCCGGGTTTTGCACGCTATCCGCCGGCGGATGCTGTTCCAGCCTTTCTTCAAGCCGTTTTTAGCCATCTTTTGTACCAAAAACGCCGAAACGCTACTGCCGCTACACCGGCCCTGTTTGTATCAAACGAAATGATAATGAATCAGGTATCAGTCTTGGCCCTATCTAGAAAAATACGGATTATAAGCATCGACTTTAAATCGCTAGTATCAACTTAATAGTAATATTACTAATCAAATCGAAGGGAGAAATCTTTAAACTGATAACGAATGATGAGTCTGCACTCTCCATTCCTCTGAGGTGCAACTATTTCCTTCATTCTGTGAGCCCTACGTATTTGTTTCTTTTTTTAACGATGCATTTTAGTATTGTATCACTTATGTAGGAATTTCTTCCTTTTTTAATGATGCAAGAGTTCTTGAAAAATATGGACTCAGATCCCTAAACTGCTTGTTGCCTGCTAGTAATTTTATGGGGGGGGGGTCGAAAATTTAAGAGTGGACCTTTTCAGAAGGAGTAAACTTTTCGAGCGCAAACCGAAGATTTTGCCTTTAGTTATAACAGTATTATTTTACCTTATATATTTTTTTTAATTATTTTTACGAGGTGATGATCACCTCCCTTTTAGCAAAATAAGTTGTGAGCACAAAGCGTGAACGGTAAATTAATTCGCATTTTCATTACTTCACTTGTGGAGTCAGGAATCAGTCCGTGGGCCTTTCTGTGATAACTCTACGAGCGCGAAGATCGAGCCGAAAATTTTGACTCATAATGACCTGAAGGTAGTGTATTTTCTGACACATTTTGCCTCTTATACTTACGGATCCGTAATTAGGACTTTTATATAAACCTACGGGGTGCGCCCGCACCTTTCGCCCCCCCCCCCCCCCACCCTGGATCGGCGCCTGGTGTTTTGAAAAGTGAAAAGTGGAGTTTTTGCCAGATTTGAACTTGAGAGCGCGAAGCGCGACCCACAAATTTTTGGTTATAATGGCTTGAAGGTAGTATCTTTTTTGACACATTTTGCCTATTATGCTCACAGACCCGTAATTATGATTTGTATAAGCATATCAATTCTACTCCACGTGAAATGTAAATATAACGTATGACATTAAATCTTAACATAAAGACGCGTCCATTATTTGAGGAGGGGAAACGCGACATTACTTTCATGAGTTTAGTGGAAATACAGCTGAGCGGCGCAGAAAAATATGGCTCTACATTAATGTCAACAAAACCCGCGTTAACGGCGGGAAACGACCGATTGACAACTACATGCAATATAGCGTACAAAAACTCGCATAAGAAAACTTCCCTGTGGTAAAATGGTATTGTCAGTCGATCCGTTCGAGCAAATTACTCATGGACATGAAATAAATAACTGAACTTTTATCATAGTTTTCGTAGGTAGATGCTTCAGACCAGATTGGGGAAAAAGACATTTTGGCAAGCCAATAACACCATTGTGCTAAAGTTGTAATCAGAATCTTTATTTCACATAGATTGATGCTCCTAACGATTATTGATGTAAATAGTGATCTTTTCACATCTTCCGAAGACGCCGTCCACATGCGATATGCATGTGATATGCGGAAATATTGACCCATCGAGTAAAGATACGTTTGTGATAATGTTCAAAGTGACAGGAGTTTTTTTTAACCAATCGAAATGAATGTACCATATTTGGAAAGCTGATAATTCAAGCTTTTAAAAACTGCTTGAACAGTAAGGTGTAATATAATTATGTGTAATCGAGGAAGATGACTATGCAGCGTATGAGCTATTTTGAGAGCAAAATTGGCCATATTGTACAGGAAATTTGATCTGCAAGGCTTTCGAATTGACGCAAGTGACATAACTTTTTCTTTTCTTTCCAATTTTTTATTCCTGTTATTAAACAATTCAGAATATTAGCTTACTTAATCAGAGTGAACATTTATTTGAAAAAATTGTTGCTCGCCATAATCAAGAAAACAAAGTGAAAAAACTGTGCAAAATACAAAATGTCTATGGCCGCGTTCGCTTTGAGTAGAGTGATGGCGCCCTCTTTCCCTTAAGTTTACAATTAGAATTGATATGTTTTAGACATTCGAAAAGTAAACGTTTTGCAAGGATTGAACTTGCGAGCGCGAAGCGCGAGCCTGAAATTTTGCTGTTTAATGGCCTGAATATGGTATGTTATATTATGTACAGTTTGTCTCTTACATCTTCCTGTTTTTTTTTAATTTTTCACAAGTTGATGATCACCTCCCTTTGTGAAAAAAGTGAACCTTGCCAATGCAAAGAGCCTTTTGCCTTGTATTTCAGGCATATTGTGCCTCATATCTATTTTTAATAGTCCTTCACAGACGGATGACCAAATTCCAAAAGATACGAACGCGAAACGCGAGTGAAAGAAAATTACACAAAATCACATCAATACTGTGCATTTGAAGCACATTTCTTTTTTTTACCATAATTCGGCCTTTCGAACGGGAGTGAACATGGCGAGCGCGAAGCGCGAGCCGAAAATTGTGGTTATGATGACATTAAGGCTGCACATTAGCTTTTTCTCTTTTTTTTTTAGATTCCTACAAAACAAGATGACCATCACCTACCTTGAAAAACTGAAATGCGAGCCTGAAGTCGAGAGGAAAAACTTTTATTAAATGGCTCGTACTTCAATTCTTTATTGCAATATTTCCTGAAAACCAGGATAGGATGGGGGAGGGAGGATGCTGCAGCCCCTCCAATTTTTCCAGTAGATATATAAAAAAAAAAAGAAGGTTATATACTTTCCTTGTGATCAGCCCATCAAACTTTTACTCACCCCACCCCCTCAAGCCCTTTCAAAAACGCTTCGCGGTCTCTGAAAATATTGATTTTTTCGAGAGCCAGTGAAAATATTGCACAGACCTATTTAAAAAAAAGTACGATTTTGTGCACTATTTAAAAAAAAATTAATTATTTAGCTCATGAAAATTTAGAAAATTAGGTAAGTAAGTCTATTTAAGAATCTGTTTCACACCCTGTTTTCCTTTTCTTTTATCTTTCTCTCTCTCTCTCTCTCTCTCTGTTTTTTTGTTTTGTTTTTGTTTTTGTCAAGCGGACCCTACTCGCCAGCCGGGGGGGGGGGTTCGTTCAATCCCCGAACCCCCCTAGTTACAGGCCTGGAAAAGGGAATGGATTGTCTTCACAAATTCACTTTGCACTCACTTCTATTTGTGTACTACCTTTGCATGTATCACATAATATAACATCATGAAATGTCACAATATACATCATTAAAGGCCCCTGAAAGTCGGAGATCATGGGGAATGCGCGTTTTTCCTGAGCCCCATCGACTCGTACACAATCGACAGTGGCCTACGCATGGGTCGGCCTACTGGGGATTAACATTCGGACAGCACGAACATGACGGAGTTGACCGAATTCAGTCAGTAAATAGGGTCAGTAGCTTCGGATTCTTGAGTCCTCACCAATTCTTAGTTTATAGACTCTCAACGGGTCTATTTTAATTCAAAGAGAGGACCTGTATAATGCTCCATTTAAAAAACACAACATTAGGTTAGATTTACTTCGGAATTCTGGTTAGTTAGTCTAGCCATGAAGGACTAAATCCAGACGGGTTGGCGCTGAAGATAAGACGCCTCAGGCTCTGATTGGAATGTTATTATATCATCCGAGATAAGGTGATTTCCCCATGTTTTATCAAGTATACGTCCCTTTAAACAACTTTTGGGTTGTATTTTGGAAAATGCTAAGTACCCGTATGTTTATATAAATAAAAACAATCAAAATAATATTTCTTTACTTGTAGATCATTTAATGTTATCAAATTTTACTGCAGAAACCGGTTGATTTATGGTTTAAAAAGTCAAAGACATTTTATTTATAGAAGACACCATACTTTTTCCCAAACGTCCGTGTACGGAGCTTTTAGAGATATTGACAGATTGTCGTTTTCGGCAAAATCAAGATCACGACTTTATGATGATATAAATTTTTGTTAAAATAATAAACGAACCTGCATTTCTCACAAGATGTCGTGCACATATTAGAACAATTTTCTAAATAGTTACACTTGAATTTTCTTTACGCAGTTCTGACAAATGCGAAGTATAAATATTGATTACATTCCATTTTTTGAAAAATATTTTATAAAATGAACTTCTTTGGGCTGAATATTAATTTTTACCCCTCTAAATTCCATCAAAATTGGTTTCCACTTGTAGGCAATTTATTTCTCTTTTATATGAACCGAAATTCGGGGCGATAATCACTGGCGATGTGATAGTTCCTCCAAATGATATCCCAAAAATATTATCTGTCATGAAAAGGGCAACAATTTTGGACGCCCCTTAAATTAAGAGGTGATCGCACCAAATTTCGAAGAGCACACCTCTGAAATATTGTGTCCAAAGATATTTTCTTTCGAAAAACAAGGTGTGCTTAGTTTGTACAGTAACAACATTTGAACCTTCAATTTACGGGTTGGATCTCCCCTTATTAGTTAATACGTAACATCAGTTACCGACATGTCTTCCCAAAAGTTTCTCTAGCCATGGACCTATAACCTCTGAGGTTATAGGTCCATGCTCTAGCATAAACAAAAATTATGAAAATCTCTTCTTATTTTGCAAATCCGTTCATAAGGACCTCTGTATGATAAGCCATTATAAACACGTAGTGACATGAGATATTGAGATTTGATTAAACACCGATATATTTGCATTACGGTTTTCTATATAACGTCAGTTACCAAAACGTTTTTGCCTTGCGTTTCAATGGAAATAATGTTTTGGTGGAATTTTTAGACACAACTTCTTACTTTTCACCTACTTATTGAGGTATATTAATTTGAAGACCCGTGTATTCTTATTTAAGTAACTACAGTACAAACAATGTAAAACAAAATTATGGTTGTGTGCAGCGTCATTTACTGTGGAATTGCCCATATGCCTAGGCCTACTTGTAAGATATAGGATTAACTTGGGTAGAAGTCCGTTTCGTATCTCTGACGTCAGAAGCGTAGAGTATAATGATTTAGTTGTGTGAGGGCGCTTCAGAATGGCCAGCCTTATTTCACGCCACACGTGATGAAAGTTGCTATGATTTGTCCAAAGAAATCCAGTTATTTCAGCATAAGCCCAAAGTTGTGAGTAACATTTCTTGAATATTATCGTAGATTAATCATTCATAATGATGTTGTGTGACGCATTTATATGATTATGATGTATTTGGTGAAATATAAGACACTTTTCTATTGGTGTGATAATTGAATGGGTGTAGGCATAAGCTGTATGTACATTGCATGCGTGTAGAAAGTGGTCGTAAACAGTGACCATAGGAAGTAATTATAGGAAAGATGTATAATATATCATTTATAATAGAGAGGTACAATTATGATGATGATTATGAAACATTCTAATATGTTTTATGAGTTTCCTTTACACAAATAAGACATTTAAAGGCAAGTTAATTGATTGAAGAAAGATAGTAAATTTGCATAAAGGGCATTTATTACACAAATGATTCATATAACAGAGTAGGTCAATTGTTAATTTAGCTTTGTATTTACAAGTGCAATGCTCTAGCAAAGTCATAAAATTCGATATACAGTATTATACAGTAAGCTACAGATTCTTTTTGACATGAATGTGCAATTATGGACAAATATTCATATTGGTTTTTTCTGTATTTATTTGTATTTTTACAGATTGAACGGCTCAGAATAAAGACTAGAGTCTGTCTCGTAACTGGTGCTTCAGAGTATTCTGTCAAGTCATAGTAACTCTCACTACTCTTACAATCTCTACCGAATAATATCGTCTTCCATCAAAATATGTTTGGCTAGCAAATTATAGAGCCGACGTAGTTGACGTGAAACAATATTAATGTGAACTGAGTTATGTGTCATGACCCATTAACCATGAAGAGCATATTTGCGGGAATAGCGAAACTGGGGAATACCAAAAATAGTCTTACAATCAGTACCGAATAATACTGTATTCTGTCAAAATATGCTTGGCTAGCAATTTCCAAAGCTGAGTTGACGTGAAACAATTTGAAGTGTTGGTGTCTTTCATATTCGACAACTCTGGCGCTATATATTTTTAAACACGTATATAAAAGAGGGTTTGCATAATTTTGTATTGGTGCTGATTGCATGAAGTATGAATATTCAAAATTGAATGACGTGCGCCATTAGAACCATCAAACAACAGCAGCAAACTGACGTAGATCTGTCAGGCCGAATTACATGTATCAACATGTTTTGCGGATTCATGCGCTACTATAAGTCCCTTTATAAAGCTTTTATTAGAGGCTTAGTTTTTTTTTTGGTTTCCTTACAGACAAAGCACCCACCCACACACACACACCCAAAACATGCTCAGGAATTCAAATTCAGTACTGATACCTCCTTAAGTAAGCCCATCTATATCTATTGAATAGGCAGTAGTAGACCCAGAAGGAAAAACCAGTTGAAACCAGTAAGAAATTCCAACTGGTTCCAGTTGAGTTATACTGGAACCAGTTAAATCTAACTGGTTCCAGTTGATTGCAACTGGTCTCTTATCGCCTATCGAGTAGCAATTTGGCAGAATTCACCCAGACCAGTTCTAAATTCCAGTTACACGAGTTGGTAACTGGTGGTGTGTTTTATTTCCAGTAAGACCAGTTAGAATTTCTTTTTTTTTTTTTTTTTTTTTTTTTTTTTTTTTTTAATAAATGATTTCATTAGTTCATTTTGAGATTTTTATGTAGACATAGATCAATTTTTCATTTTTTTTTTTTTTTCATTTTTTTTTTTCATTTTTTTTTTTTTTTTACGATTTTTTAATTTATTTTTATTTTATTTTTTTAATTTATTAATCTCTCTTTTTTGTTTGGTTGGGGAGGGGTGTTGAATGTTTGCCACTTGTTTAAATTAGCTAAAGGCAACATGGCATAGACTATTCCCATCATGATGTTTCAGCCAATCAGCAGAGAGTATTTTTGAAATACATATTACATATACAGCAGCTCAGCTCTTGGCGCAATTTTCTCTCAGTCTCCACTGGTGGGCGATGTTAGATGTTACCAGTTTACTGCTAATTTCCCTGCCTGCAAATATCCTGTTAATAAGATGAATGTAGATCTTGATAAGTTATATCAAGGTAAGAAATCAATAAATTCAAATAGTAGTATCCCATTTTAGGTAAAAACAATAAGAAATAAATGATCCATCTATCGCTGAATCTCACATGTGTTTTGCATGTGCCCGACATATAGTTTTTTATATGTGGTTTTTCTAACATGTTTGCGGCAGCCAGCATCGATGCCGTTGCCAATATATGACTTATTAATATGGTTTTGTGTTTTTGTAGTCTGTACATGAATTAATTCGTGGTGTCTCTGAATATATTATGAATTTTACAAAGTGTTTAGGCCCTACTTTGAAAAGTTCAAATAATAATATCAAGTAAATATTGCAATTTTGTGAAAATCTACTGAATTGACTGTGCTGCATATGCATTTGACTTGTGCCAGGTTTTGTTAGAACATATTTCTGTTTCTCCTCTCTCATTTTGCTGAATTGCGGTAACCAGAGGCCAAGCTCAACACGATAATCAGAAAAACCGAGAATATGCCTAAGATCTACTTATATTTAAAAAAGATATGTTCAGTGGTGGATCGATCCAGGATTGCAGGATTGGGGGGGGGGGCACCGGCAAAAATTTCGAATTTAACAAAATACTAGTACGGTCAATGAGTGGTTATCAAATTATAAATTAATATAGGGGGCACGAGTCCCCTGCGTCCCTGCCTAAATCTGCCACTGAATGTTTGATTGGTTTTGCTGGCACGCGTCATTTAATTTTGAATATTTAGATTCTATGCCAGTGCGGTGGTCACAACAGGTTGTATGTGCAACGTGCAACTGTCTACAACGGATTTCTTAGACTAGAGTTAGAATACTAGTTTCTTTTTAGATACACACATTGCAGGTATGACATGCAGGAGTTTAAATTACAAATTGGCCCACGACAGCTATAGGCCTATGCAAGGCAAGCTATGTTATGCGGTGGTCACAACAAGGCGTAGGCTACGGGGCACCTACATGCAGTTAACATGGCATGCACGTTGCATGTAAATGTTTTCTGTTGTAAAGGTATTTTAAAAACTTCCTATGTGTCGTACCTCCAACGTACCCGCAGGTACGTGTGATGCAGAATTTTTCTACCTAATCCATCATAGGGTTACATGCTGTACTCGTTATATTTTTTTCTATCATATTTTTTTTTTAATAAATGAAAGGTACATGTAATCTGAAAACATTTTTTTGTTTTTTCCTGGTTATTTTGGGATTTTTATTTTCTTCAGGTAGGCCTATTGTAATCATTAGTTGATGATCTTTTTTTTTGTGTATAATCACATCATTTAAATTAATTCATATTTGTACATTTATACAGAATTGACTGCTCTATCCTGCATCCCAAAACGAGAGCGGCTGACCTTCACTTCATCGAAGCCTGCAGCTGTACTATAAGAACATGTGTTTCCTGAGACAGAGGTAAGGAAATTATCAATGTAGGCCTGATTGTGTACCTGTAATCATGGTACATAACAGGTAAATAATTAATATGGGTAACATCCACACTCCCTGGTACTTGTACTTGTTTGCATGTTTATGTCAGCCAGCTGTGAGCTTTATATGTTTTTCTTTGAAAATAAATTATAAATATTAATATTATTATTATTTTTTTTTTCAATATGGGGTTTTAGAAAATAAAGCGAACAGTATGTGTGCCAAAAATCATCATTTATCTTTTCCATATAAAAATAAGAATCTGATACAGAAGATATCTAACTCTATGAGGTGTACAGAAACTGTTAATTGATGTAGGGCTAATAATACATTTGTAGGAATCACACTATTTTGTTTATAATTACATCATTTTAATTAATTGCAAATGTAAATATTTGTTATATTTCCATCTTCCCCCTTTGCTTTAGGTAGCTACTATCATTTGAAACTAGAAGGGACTTGGACCTTCTGAAGTTAAATTTGGTGGGGAAAAAACCTTCAGCTCATGTTGATGTTCAATGATGTTTGCAGCTTCTGAGCAGAATTATAGAGAAAAGACTTCTCATGCATGCCGTATGCCAAATATCTTCAAGCAAGACTGTGAGAAACCTCTGTGAGAAGCTCTTGCAGTACCAGCTTCCCACCATCCAGGAGCTCATCACCTCTCCACCTACACATCACGCCTGGAAGAGCATGGTGAAAACTGCTGTGGAGGAGCACAGAGCTGTTGAAATTTTTTCCGACCTTCGGCCAACCAAAAGGTCATATATCACCTGCAGGGGTAGGTTTCAGAAGTTAATCGGCTCAAATCATGTATATTTTTCCGTTTTTTTTTTTTTTTTTTTTTTTTTTTTTTTTTTTTTAATACATTTTTTCTCGATTTTGCGCCCCCCTAAGGTCAATTTGGCGCCCCTTTTAGGTCATTTTGGCGCCCTTTCGGGCACCCACCCGGGGGGCCCGGGCCCGTAAAGCCCCCCCCCCCCCCAGAATACGCGCATGTTCTTGGTACCTGTTCCCATGCATGCACTTCCCCGTCTGACTTTCCCAACCTGTCAATCTTCCATAACTCTTCCCTCAGTTATCTACTTGACTTACATGTAAAACGTACTAATGTCATCACGTATATGTATTGTAGTCCTGCTGTCATATGTACTACCCTCGTCACTACCTGTAATTATATACTCCTGCGAATGCTGCAGTTCTCCAAACTGGAGGAAGCCAAGTGAAGAAGAAGAAGAAGTATTTGATGTCTCTCTAAAGTATTGCCACATGGATTTTCTCATTTAACCAATGAATCTACATGGCTAGATGTATATAGCCAATTGACATCAATCTGCACATATTAAAATCACAGTGTGGAAACAATTCTTATTGATTGAACATGACATAATACTTTTGGAAATAATGATATATTACAGCCTTTGTTTAATACCTGACATGGCTGCAACAAGGAGACAATTATATTCCGCTTGATCAGCTGCTTCTATATTCGTTCGAAGACAGCGAAATGGCTTAGCATTGGCTTGACTCCTACATTTACTTTGGGAATCGCTTTCAGTGTGTGTTGGTGCAATGATAATTTAACTTTGAAGCAAATCCTCACATATTCCAGGTAGTATCCCCTCTGTAATCAATTGCTGGCTCATCATTGAAATTCTTTACAAAAAACTATGAATATCAACTTAGCGAACCCAGATTATCAAACTTCTCTCCTTTAAGTACATGTATGTACAGGAGACACACTCCTGGGTGGTCACTGGTGCCTCCATTTCTTCTTATTTTTTTTGGTACAGTTCCATCGTACCTTTTATTAAGTATGTTTGTTTTTTTAATGCATTGTGTCCTTACATGTGTAGAATGTTATCATTATATTGCAAAATTCAGCTTTTTGTGTACATATTGCCATAATGGACGGGCCTGCCCTTACAAAAATGTCGTGTGGTACCACGCAACAGTACCATACAAAATACCACAGGATTTTCCTATGGGTTTTTGGCACAAATACCACACAAAATACCATACAGAAGTACCATACAGCCAAAATACCAAATGATATCCTATGGTTTTTTGGCACAAATACCACACAAAATACCATACAGTAGTACCATACAGCCAAAACACCATAGGATTTCCTATGTTTTTTTTGCACAAATACCATACAGCCAAAATACCATAGGATTTCCTATGGTTTTTTGGCACAAATACCACACCAAATACCATACAGAAGTACCATACAGCCAAAATACATAGGATTCCTATGGTTTTTGGCACAGAATACCACACACCAAATACCTACAGAAGTACCATACAGCCAAAATACCAATGGGATTTCCTATGGTTTTTTGGCACAAATACCACACAAAATACCATACAGTTGCCAAAATACCATAGAGGTTCCTATGGTATTTTCGGCACAAATACCACAGGATTTCTATGGTTTAGCACATACATACCACAAAAAACCATACCAGGAGTCCAACAGCAAAAATACCTATAGCATTATCCCAAAGTACGACAATCAATACCGGCACACAGTTACAGGATTATGACATACGTTACGCCGGAACACACACGGACGTTTAAAGCGTTCGTAATGGATACCACACGCGTTACCACAGGACTGCCGTTAGACCCATGATACCATACCTCTGGTAATATACCACTATTTTGCAAATAATTTTGGGTCCATTTAGTTATTTTCTATATCTCTTGATAATAATGCAAATGTCAACTATCGTCTTGATGTGACTTTGTGTTTAGGAAATATATTTCCCTAAAAGAAAAAATAGTTAAATGATGCAGCAATTACTAGTTAATGGAGGTAAGCTTCACAAATTTGATTTGTGCATCAAAAACATTGTATGCAAATGAGCTAATTACCATAGTACCAACACGAAGTACCACAGGAATACCATACGACATCCAAACTTCAGCAGTAAACTGCCATAAATCCACTTTGACTAATCCCGTTGTTTCATCCCTGTTGGATGTTTGTCTTCAATTCAATTCGTCAAATTAACCATTTGGTCAATTAATTCCCAATTTCGTCTAATCATGTCGACTTGTCAAAGCACCAACTAGTCAATTCCTGTAAGAAACTATCCCTTAGAAAAAAAAATCCTTTGACAATACTACACAACGGTAGGTATGGGCGGCGTCCCAGGTGAACGGGGGACGATCGAGTCCCCCCCCCCCCCCTCGATTTTGTTTTCTGGGGAGTCGTCCACCCTCGATTTTTAAAGCTTAACAAAATATATATGTACTATAATAGACGAAGAGGCACAGTGTGCGTAAAATGAACCAAGTTCAGGTCAATAAAAAGCAAAATTTTCGACTCGCGCTTCGCTTGCAAACAAAAACAACCAGACGAATAATTCAACTAATAATCTTTCTTCAGGTCCCTATATTCATTTATTCTTTTATTTGTTACAACGCTTTATTTGTATTTTTGGCATAATGTGTGAGGTAGGTCATTCTATTGTGAATTTTGGATATTAGCCTATATTATATGTCTCTTTGGGGTGCTTTATTTATTCCAATCTAGTGTATAATTAATTCCTCTCCAAATTTGGCGTCAATCAGGGGGACGTGTCCCCTTGATTTTCAAAGCTTTACTTTTTGTTTTTATTTTCTAAATAATTTTGATAAATTTTGTATTTGCCCACTTGTCCAAATGTGATGGAAATAAACTTTTCAGTTTCTTTAAATTCTTTGTTTTCAGGTCCGTATCGTTATAAAAAGTGACCATATTCAGAAAGGGATTACAAACATATACAGTGTGTCCCACACACAATGCTAATGGTACTTTAGATGGGTATAATATTAAAATTACAATATTATATTAATTATAACTCTACACCCGTAAACTACCATTCATTTCCTGCAAATGGATGCAATTTTATCTGATATGGTCCAATAATCACAAAGATATGGGCATTTTTTCATCACACATCAGGAAATCTCTCCCTCCAAGTTTGTATTGAGTAGCACCGGATGTGTCGAATAAAAGAAACCCAAGTTCGATCATTAATACTTTGAAAAATATTTCAGGAGTACTTATGAAATTTATATCACTGTAAAGTGCAACTCATTACCATTCTAATGATATGTCTCTCAACTCACCAATATTACGCATTGCTGAAACTCATTGTTCTGAAAAAGTCTTGCAAAATTGTGAGTGCTTCACTTTCACGCTCATTAATCATGTTAATGATCAAAGTTGGGTTTTTTCTTAGTCTTTTGAATAACGCATCTCAAGGAGCACGAAAGTGAACACTCACAATTTTGTAAGACTTTTTCAGAACAATGGGGTTCAGCGATGCATGGTATTGGTGAGCTAGGAGACATATCATTAGAATGGTAATGAGTTGCACTTTACAGTGATATAAATTTCATAAATACTCCTGAAATATTTTTCAAAGTATTAATGATCAAACTTGGATTTCTTTTATTCGACACATCCGGTACTACTCAATACAAACTTGGATGGAGAGGTTTCCCGATGTGTAATGACAAAATGCTCATATCTTTGGGATTCTTGAACCATATCCCATAAAATTTCATCCAGTTGTAGAAAACGAATGGTAGTTTACGGGTGTAGAGTTATAAACAATAAATATTTGTAATTTTAATATTATACCCATCTAAAGTGCCATTAGCATTTATTGTGGGACACACTGTACATATATGTATTGTAAAACGTTGATTAATGAGATTTTCACTCGCTCTTCGGAATTGTATTTTCTAGTAGTGATTATCAGCTAGTGAATATTAATGTTATTATAGAGCAAAATGTTCACATGTTTGATATATGTTATCATAGGAGTATACTGTTTCAACAACTATGTTCAGTAATTTTTTTTTTTAAACACAAATTATTCATATTGATGCATATGTGTATTTTTGTTGGCCTTAATAGCCAAAGGTATAGTAGATGAATTGCAGTGTGATAGAAATTTGGACTTACAACTAAATAATTGCCACATGACATATAACTGAATCCTTGTGAATCATAAAAATAATAAATCAGAACTAAAGTATTCATTCAAACTGTCTTATTTCATTTATATTTTTACATTGCCAAATAATATTGCATTCTGTTTTGCATAAAATATAAATAAAGGATTGTAACCTTGATCTTATAAATACTTTTTAACATCAATTCAATATTTGAATGCCTTTTAGAACATTGCGTGAAACTGAATGTGCATGTATGTTTGATTGTATCGATAACTAGTATGGATAGGTGTTTTTAAGCGTTGGCTGGTTATTTAAAGTGCATAATATAGTCCGTGTATTCAAGGCGATTTTTAACTGGTGGAAAAGTTGTCCCAGTTGAAATGTTATACTTGTCCAGTTGAATTTGACCAGTTGAATTCTTACTGGTCCAGTTGAATTCTTACTGGTCCATTTGAATTCTTACTGGTCTTGTTGAATTCTTACTGGTCCAGTTGAATTCTTACTGGTCCAGTTGAAATGTTACGGGTCCAGTTGAAATGTTACTGGTCCAGTTGAATTGTTACTGGTCCAGTTGAATTGTTACTGGTCCAGTTGAATTTGACCAGTTGAACTGTTACTGGTCTGGACCAGTAACAACTGTTACTGGTCTGGACCAGTAACAATCCAACTGGTTAAATTCAACTGGACCAGTTGATTTTCAACTGGACCAGTAACGATTCAACTGGTAAATCCAACTGGACCAGTTAAAAATTAACTGGTAAATCCAACTTTCCAGGGTATACCAGTTGGCTTCAACTGGTTCAACTGGTCTGGTTTGAACTGGTTTTTCCTTCTGGGGAAGGAGGTAAAACATGAATATTCATTAGTCATATTGTGCGCGCACGTGTTGACAATGCTGGGTGTATTGTACATAGTACACGGTGAGTGTTGGGGGAAGATACAAGTGTAAAAAGAGGCTAGTGTAGAAAGAAGGGAGGCGAATGTAGGAGCTAGTTTTTCGAAAACGAAGTAGGGGAGACCGGGGCCAATCGTAACACCAGATTGGAACTATCAACTTTATTATAGCTAAATACTTGCTTAAAACAAGTATTGACAATCAAAAGATTTTGTTAGACAATAAGGGCAATCCCTCTTTCTTCCCCTCAGTTTTATCCTTATTAAAGGTTGTTTTAGTTTTTTTCATAGTGTTAATTAGGTATACGTGTTGTTTATTATATAAATGAATTTATGTTTCATAAATTTCATTCAGTATTAATTGTAAAGGTTTGGCCATGCCTCAAGCTTCAAGCCTATGTTGCCAAACCTCTGTGTCTACGTCATATAGATAACCACAATTGTAAGTGGTATGGTCGTTTCACCTTTAATTTTATTTTATTTATTTATTTATTTATTTTTATTTCTTGTGAGATAATGATCATACTATTACATGTATTTTGTTAAACACACAGAAATGAATAAATAAATAAAATAAAAAATAAAAACTAAATAAAACGAATTATGCATATCCTAGCTCGACATATGAATATAGGCTTGGGTTATTTTGAATTATTATTATCATTCCAAAATAAGAGGTCAAGTATTACAATTGCCCCACAACAAAGGGAAATTGTAACACACCTATGGGGCAATTGTAACACATGAAATTGTAAAATTTGGTTTTTCTTTATCTAAGTTTATGCACCAGTTGACGGATCCAAGATTTAAATAGCATTAACCACATAAACTAATTATAGTAAATCATGACAATGCTTGACTCATTTAAATTATATTTCCACTTTCTATATGCATGATATGAGGAGAAAGTTATGATAGTTTGTTAACACGTTGTTACATTTTCCCCCGAGGAGGGCGACTATATTTGGAGATTTTTTTTTTCTACTTTAGCTTAGGTATTCATCGTTGAAACGTCTGCGAAATACAGGCCTAAGAACATAATTTCTAAATATATAAAAATGACAGCCATAGCTCAACCACATATTTGTTCAGAAGAAAAACATTGGGTAATGTGAGATATTACATTAGTGCTAAAAAAAACTAGAAAAAATATAATATATAGAAAAATGTGTATCATAATAATTTGTTTTCGGAAACCTCCTATTACATTCGGCTGCCCTTTCTTTACATTAGCCTCCTTTGAGTTCTGTCTATTATCATGATTATACACATTTTTCTATGATATAATATGTTTTTTAATTTCGAAAGCCTCCTTCTACATTGGCCCCCCCCCCCCCTTTTCTACATTAGCGGCCTTTTCAGTTCTGTCTGTATTATAATACACATTTTTCTATTATATACTTTGTTTTCTAAAACTTCCTACATTCGCCTCGCCTCTTTTTACATTAGCCTCTTTTTACACCTTTATCTTCCCCCAACACTCAAACACTCAGCAAAATTATACTTTTAAGTATTCCTTTTCCACCTCCTTCTACTTCCGCCTAAAAAGTGCCTACCATAAAATGTTTACTCGACCTCCAGGGTTCATTAGCCTAATTCCACTCCCATAGGGGTATGTGTTAAGAATGAAAATGCAAAAAAATCTTCAAAAATAACTGTTTATAATGAGAATATTATTTTACAATTAGGTAGTAATGTTCTCTTTGTCTCATCAAAATATCAAGTGACATTCTTCGGCTCATTCTTAATAAAATCAGCCTGGAATGAGACTATACCAGATTTGGTGCCATCAAGACTTCCGGTTAAGGGTTCTTACACCATGAAATAAGTTCTCCATAAAATTCAACTGGCACCCATTCTAGCTCTCAAAATGGGCTCATCTGTAGCACTAATGATTACTCTTTATAAAAGTAAAAATGAATTTCTTCCAATACCTTTCATTGGTTTTATATTATTTTTTTTCCAAACCATTACCTCATCATTGATACGCGGTCGGGGTATTTCCCGGATTCGATTATGCTAATTAGTGTGTTGCGACCTGTAGAAAGGAATCACCTTTAATGTTTAAAATTTCAACTTGATGGCAACCCTTTTAGATATTATAAGAACATTCCATGCCTTAAAAAGTTCTACCTATCAACCCTTTTCCCTAGGGAGGTAATTGTTTGTACCAATGTGCACCTGTACATATTACATTATTGGCACAAAACACTACACTCACACTTGACTGGAATGAAAGCTATTGAATAAAGTTTTTTTGTTGTGAATGTTCTTTAAAGATTATATATCTACCTTATTTCTTGGCTACAATGAAGTAAACCTAGGATGTGTTTAAATAGGATAACACTAGTTATGAAGATTGAAACCAAAAGATAACAATACAAAACAAGAGATAGTTCCTTAAAATGCAGAAACTTGCCTCTTTGTGATGCACATATCTCCATGATTGGGAATCTGGTGTTGTTAAATGAAGAAGGGAGGGGGGGGGATGACCTTATAATGTTATATGTATATTAAAGAAGAGGTTAATAAAACATTTAGCATGGAAAGTGGAGGAAGGGTGGCAGAGAGAGAGAGAGAGGTGGGGGGGGGGGGAGATGCCTGGCCTGGAATTGAATATGTGCTTTCTGTAGACCCAACAGCACAGATGGGCAGTGGTTGGCTATATGAATACAAATACTATACCCCAGCCAATCAGCTTGCCATAGGCAATAGAGACTGTACCCCCCCCCTTCAATCATGTCAAGACCAAGCCAGGCCCAGGTCCAGTGCCCATACTAGCACGAGACAAGGGACTTCTAATTTAAAAATCAAACCTTCTACCTGTCTTTCTCTTCCTCTCTCTTTGTCTTTCCACACACTCCAAAACTGCTACCCCCTCTCTCTCTCTTCCTCTCTTTTTTTTTTTTTTAGCTTTCTGAGGCTAAGCCTAAGCTTGCTTCCATGGAAGCTAGTTACCGGGACTAAAGTTTCTAAACGAAGCTGAAGGCTGTGGACAAAAACCAGGCTAGATTTTAATGAGCCGTTCCTTCGAACGTTTCAATTAAACTCTAGGCCTATTAGGCATCTGTAGTGTTATCTTATCTTCTAGAGGGATAATTCATAGGTTAATTTCAACTTACATCCCTTAAGCTGAAGATATTGAAACACCGGAAGTAACATGCAGATCGATCAGCTAAGGTATCGATTATAAACAAGTTTGGGCCACAATGCATTGCAATCTCCCTTGTTAAATTGTCAAAAAACAGTAGTTAACATAGAAATACAGGCTGATTTTCACTATTTCTTGATACAAATAGATTTGGACTCAAAAGTTGCCAAAAGTCAATTCAATAAATTTGAATCTGCTATGTTTTTTCATTATTTTGGTATCGATCGCTTGCAATTTTGATATTCATCCGCACATTACTGTTCAGGGTTCATTAGCCTAATTCCACTCCCATAGGGGTATGTGTTAAAAATGAAAATGCAAAAAATCTTCAAAAATAACTGTTTATAATGAGAATATTCAAACTTATTCTACAATTAGGTAGTAATGTTCTCTTTGTCTCATCAAAATATCAAGTGACAATCTTCGGCTCATTTTTAATAAAATCAGCCTGGAATGAGACTATACCAGATTTGGTGCCATCAAGACTTCCGTTTGAGGGTTCTTACACCATGAAATAAGTTCTCCATAAAATTCAACTGGCACCCATTCTAGCTCTCAAAAAGGGCTCATCTGAAGCACTAATGATTACTCTTTATAAAAGTAAAAAAGAATTTCTTACAATACCTTTCATTGATTTTATATGAATTTTTTTCCAAACCATTACCTCATCATTCGATTATGCTAATTAGTTTGTTGCAACCTCCAATTGCCAATGATTGCGAGACTCCGCGCCGACGCCCATAGGACAGATCACAACGATCAACGTGTATACCTACACGTATGCATTTCATTGGAAGGAGATTCGAGGTATTTTCCTCTCTCTTTACTAAACTCAACTCAATTTGGTCTTGGATTGTTGGTTTGAATGTGATCAGAAAGGATTTCTTCGTCTTCAGGAAACTTTTTGACTTGGAATACGGTTTAAAGGTAGGCATTTCACGCAAATTATGTATAATTGCTTTTCCCTCCATTTTACGGGAGCTGGCCTTTTCGGGTTATTCAGTAATATGCGTGTGGTTAGGTGGCGAAAACACGCGGATGTCTATTAGTGTGGCATCCAACGGGCAAAATATAGGTTTCGTTTGCAAGTCATGTTAATGCTTGGCAACATCTATATATATATATATATATATGTTCTACTTGATCACACGAATTAGAAAATATACGTCGCCAATTAATTTTTTAATTGACCTTTTGTGACCCCAAATGAAGGTCAAAGGTCAGGCTTCATTAGCATAAACATAATTTTGTTCAAATTGTGTCAAATTTGGTATCAAATTGTAGGTAATCTTATAACTAGCAATTAATTAACTGGCCTTTTCGGATTATTCAGTCATATGCGTGTGGTTAGGTGGCGAAAACACGCGGATGTCTATTAGTGTGGAATCCAACGGGCAAAATATAGGTTTCGTTTGCAAGTCATGTTAATGCTTGGCAACATCTATATATATATTTTCTACTTGATCACACGAATTAGAAAATATATGTCGCCAATTAATATTTTAATTGACCTTTTGTGACCCCAAATGAAGGTCAAAGGTCAGGCTTCATTAGCATAAACATAATTTTGTTCAAATTGTGTCAAATTTGATTAGTTCTTCATTTCACATGGTCAAGATGGCTTTTCAATTGAAGGAATGATGAGCTTTCCTTCAGCTTATCTGGAAATACACCAGAAGGAGAGAGACATATTTACAATCTTACTCATGTACTGTACAAAATGTATCAACATGTCCTTTCAGGGCCAGGGGGTATCGGGGTCGAGATCACAAGATTTTTTGTAGCAGACCTCATAGTATAATCTTCTTGATTTCACGTTCGCTGACATGATCAAAGTCGGGTAAAGGCTGGCATATTCGGTCTAGTATTGGATGGAGATGGTTGGACACAGACAAATTAGCATTTTTGCAGTGAGCTTGCCGGTTCACCAAGATTGCAGTGACATTTGATCTAGAAACTTTGTCGGTCGAAGTAGTTCAGCAAAGTTCATTGCTCGAACTGATGATCATGCATCTACAAAAATGGAGATTTGATGGCGGGAGGTCCCAATCAACGAATTGATTGTTCTGTAAAGCGCTTCTTTGGATTTGATGTCAAAAATGCCATCTGTAATGAATCTCTTTTTAGCTCTTTGTAATAGAAGAGTGACAAAGTTCTTCTGTTTGAGTGACAGCTCACGATCACCACTGCTTGCGTTTCTTGTCGCCACTTTCGCTCAAGCCTCCGTCGAAGCTGTCGGCTTCATGGCTCCTCTGTGTCATAGCCAACATTGACCAACGGCAGCACATGGTCTTTTCTTCCGTGTGCGCGTCGATAGGGGGAATGGATAGTTACACGGGTCAGTTGTTACAGTTCTTAGTGTGCAAGTTGGAACAAGAGAGTTCGTGCTCTCTGGCATGTATATACAGCCTACACATAGCTGTGATGACTGCGGCCGTGAGGTTTCTCACTGTCTGTTTTATTTAAAAAGTAAATCAACAAAAAACCATTTTTACAGTTCAAGTGAATTTTTGAACAAAAATAACATTTGTAATAGTTCTTACAACTGAGGCACATGATGGATCAGTTTTGTAATTGTGAATATAGTACATGTATGTCAGTACTAAATATACCGCCTGAGCCATGCCGCGTAATTTGCTAATGGCTTTGTACAGTTTGATTTTATGTGTAAAATCACCCATGGGGTTAAGTGTGTTACATACAACCTACCCCATGTCGATGTAACAACCTACCCATGTCGATGTAACAACCTACCCAAATTACATTACACATGTAAAAGTAAATTTTGTTTCAATTTTCTGCTGTTAATATTTAATATTTCTAATTATACTTTTAGTCCCTTTATTCCTAGAGCTCCTTATACTTGATCCGTTACTGTTAACGATGTCAAGAAAACTGGACAGTTTTTGAAACAAAAGTATGGTATAAGAGATTTACACATTGTCACTATTACCCCGTATGTTTACATAATGGTAACAATCTACCCAGTATGTTGTAAAACTTACCCCGTATACGGGGTAGGTTGTTAGCAAAACCAAATGTCTTCATTATATAAACTGTAGTTAATTAAGTGTTTCATGTTTCAGGTTTTATGTGCCTCAGGTTTTAGCCAACATAATAGGCTAACTACAGACCCAAAATGGAGTGTGTGAGTACTTTCATTTAGAATTATCTGGCCCAAAATAGTGAATTTTGTAACGTCCATACCCGGTCTCCCCTACTGGGCAATGGTTATCAAGGCACAACAGATAGCATTGTTATATGAGTCACTACAGAATTTACATCATCTCCAGCAAATGATCCAAATCTACCTGTCAAGTTGACGATAGTTACGAGATGATATTGTAACTCTTTCTGCCGGGCTTCTCTATCCTGAGAATACAGCTAACATTGAAATGAATCAGATAAAATTATTGCTCACTGAACATGAATATACAAGGTAGCTGTCCTGACGTGACATAACCAAGTCCAACGTGTGGCCTAAATTATGGGTGGTCCTATGACGTGCTGTTGAAGACCTGCTGCCTGATACGGAGGTAGGAACTGCTTACTTTCTCGGTTTGTGTGGAGGTCGACATGAACATTAAAGTCTCCGACAACTAATAAATGGCCATTCAGCATCGCACAGCTGCCAAGAAGTCATCAATTTCATCTAGACCCCTCCCAAAAAGTTTTCGCAAATGGACTTTGGGCCATGATAACTTTTCAGGTAGCGCTTTAGTTATTCCTGATATTTATACCATTGGAAAGATAATTTATTCCCCTTTTTATTGATATCCTATTTGTAATGATTTTGTCATGCTTCAATGCACAGATATCAGAATATGGAGAAATGTAACAAGTCAAGTGTTGCAAAATGCATTTATCAAAGTGAAGTTCCGCCACTCGACTTTAGGCCCTGATAACTTTTGGGTATTTCTAAATTTTTATTGAATTTATACCATGTTCAAGTAAATTTATCCTCTTTTTAATGACACCCTAATTGTAACGAGAGTATTGTTCTTGCATGCACAGAACTCCTGAATGTTAGGACAAGTCAGAAGTTAAATGTTGCAAATTGAATGCCTATTGTCAGTATTACTGTCTGTGCCAGCAATAACAATGCATTTCGCAATGTTCACTTTTTACTTTGCATTATATTCATGAGTTTTGTCGTTCAAACATGATGTTACTATTGTAAATAGGGCATCAATAAAAAGAAAAGAAAAATGAACTTTTAATTTGGTATGAAAATTGATAATGATTAAAAACCCATATTAAAATGTATCAAGTTCAAAGTAGTGTTACAGAAATTTAAACTGAAAGTTATTAATTCGCTTTGCCATGTATTCAGGTGGTATTCAGTCTTTGTGGACCCAGGCATGACATCAACATGACAAATAAGGTATCAACAAGAGAGGAATAAATTAAACTTGACAATGGTATAGAATTTGAAAAAATTAGAAAATATTCCCCAAAGTTATCAGGACCTAAAGTCAAGTTGCGGAACTTCAATGTGATCAATAAAAAAATGCATTTTACAACATTTGACTTTTACTTTTCTCCATATTTCGATATTCTGTGCATTGAGCATGACAAAATCATTACAAAAAGGATATTGACAAAAGGGATAAATCATCTTCCAATGGTATGAATATCAGGAATAACTAAAGCGTACCTGAAAAGTTATCATGCCCCAAAATCCACTGCGAAACTTTTTGGGGGGTTTAGATATGCAGTAACTGTAAATCCATTGGCTGCAGTGGTGGTGGTCGGTACACTGCAATAATTAGGAGGTTTTCGATCGTGTCGACTGAACGTAGTTCTAGTCTACCGGAGTGCACAGTCAACGCGTTGACTGCTCACGTTCGTCCACCTCTAAAATATTTTCTATTTCAGTCGTACGTACCAGTTCATACTGTCGGCAGATAAAGTAAAATAGAAATAAAAGATTGCATGCAATTCTTATGTTTGTTCTTGTTTTATCTTTCTTTCCTCTATTATTTCTTATGATTTCTTTGCTTTTCCTCCTTCTTTCATCTTCTATTTTCATCATTTCTTATGTATTTCTTTGTTTTCCTTTCTTTCATCTTCTATTTCATAATTTCTTATGTATTTCTTGTTTCGCTTCTTTATTTTCTATTATTTCTTATGTTTTTCCTTGTTTTATCTTTCTTTCCTTCTCTTTCTATTCAATTCTTATGTATTTCTTTGTTTTTTCTTCTCTGTCATCTTCTATTTCATCATTTTTTTTAAATGTATTTCTTTGTTTGGTGATAACTGAAACCTGGCTTGCGAAGAATGACACTGCTGTCATCAATGGGCTCTCACCGTAATGTAAGGGGAAATCATTCTTTATTTACAATTGATAGACTAGAGCCATTTAAAACAAGATGATCCTCGACCACGCGCGGTCGAAATATATGCCTCCGCCATTGCCAGATCAGGAAAAATATCGCCACATTCATCTATTCATATTGCTTGTTTTAGAATGGCATTTTTTTACCTTTGACCTTTGACCTCAAACCTATCACACCATATTCCTGTGGTGATACAACCCTATTTAAATTGAAGTTTACATCTTAAACAATGCGAGCGCGAAGCGCGAGCTAAAATTTTTTGATATAGTAACTGAAAAGTGTGCATTCTAAGCGCTTTTTGTGCTATGGCTATAAAGCATATATTATCTCGAACAATACGAGCGCGAAAGCGCGAGCTGAAAATTTTTGATTATAAAATCAACCTGAAAACTGCATTTTAAGCGCTTTTTCGCTATGTTTACCAAAGAAAATATCTATCTCATTAAACAATGCGAGCGCGAAGCGCGAGCTGAACTTTTTTTGACTTAGTACCCTGAAATAAAAGTGTACATTCTAAGCGCTTTTTGTGCTATGGTTATAAAGGAGATATTTATCTCATTAACAATGCAGCGCGAATCGCGAGCTGAAAATTTTTAATATATCAACCTGAAAAGCGTACATTTTAAGCGTTTTTTCGCTATGCTGATATAAAAGATATTTATCTCATTAAACAATGCGAGCGCGAAACGCAGACGAAAATTTTTTGATATAGGGTAGATGTAGGGAATACCGGACAGTAGGGAATATCGGACGGGGCACCACAATGTCCAGCCCTAGCTGCCACATAAGATTCAACTGAGTTGAAATACCGGCATCTATTAGTCAGGTGTCTGTCTGGGAAGGTTGAATGCTGTATTCGACAACAACAAGAGTGAGGAACTCCAGAAAAACTTACCATAATCTGTCAAGGTAGGAAAATTTGCAGCCTGAAAAATGGCCTCATGTAAAACTTGACATTTTAGAGACGTTGATGGTATAAAAATAGAATGGGCATGACCTCTATTTCATGCATTATGGACATGTGTGGAGGGTGGCCAAACGTGTATGGAGTGTTTGCACTGTACAAGCCTGTGTTTTGGGGTGGCAATGTGTTGAAAAGTGCTAGTCAGTCATTTTTTGGTAGGGAATACTGGACACCACATGGACGGTTGCTTGTTTTACTTCCGGGTTAAGTTGCTAAGCATGTAGATCAAATAGTAAGTTGCATATATAATGTAGGTGGAATGTAGGGAATACCGGCCACTTAAGCTCATTTGCTTAATTAGCACATGAAAACAATAAAATCACAAAAGAAAAAGATTCTCATGCTTAGCTACATCATTCAACTTTATTTTCCAAAAAAATTGAGGTAATCAAATATTGTTGAGGCAGTTAAATGCAAATAATGACGTCATCGTAAATTGTCCGGCATTCCCTACAGTGTAGGAAATACCGGACAGTATGTTTTACCCTTTTTTTTGTATAAAGAAATCTGTCTGAAAGCACTGATTTGAATGTAAACCATCAACTTAACATGTTTGTATTTGATTTTATAACATTATTCATTTTTTAGAAGTTATATGCATTTTACTACAAAATTTCAAAACACTCAGAATAACTTTATATCTCATGTAGATCATGACATATCACAATAATAATAAAGAGAAATAAACATTTCAAAATTGTCAAACAATTTAATAAATAAATATAATACATTATATATGCAACTTACTATTTGATCTACATGCTTAGCAACTCAACCCGAAGTAAAACAAACAACCGTCCATGTGGTGTCGCGGACCTACACAAAAAAATGACTGACTAGCACTTTTCAACACACTGCCACCCCAATACACAGGCTTTGTACAGTGCAAACACTCCATACACGTTTGACCCACCCTCCACACATGTCCATAATGCATTAAATAGAGGTCATCCCCAATTCTATTTTTATACCATCACATTCTCTAAAATGTCAATTTTTACATCAGGCCATTTTTCAGGCTGCAAATTTTCCTACCTTGACAGATTTTGGTAGTTTTCTCGGAGATTTCTCACTTTGTGTTGTCGAATACAGCATTCAACCTTCCCAGACAGACCACCTGACCAATAGATGCCGGTATTTCAACTCAGTTGATCTTATGTTGGCAGCTAGGGCTGGACATGTGGTGACCGTCCGATATTCCCTACTGTCCGGTATTCCCTACATTACCCTATTATATTTATTTATAAATTGTTTGACAATTTTGAAATGTCTATTTCTCTTTATTATTGTTGTGATATTTCATGATCTACATGAGATATAAAGTTATTCTTGATGTTTTGAAATTTTGTAGTAAAATGCATAATCTCCTAAAAATGAATAATGTTATAAAAAATCAATACAAACATGTTAAGTGATGGTTTACATTTAAATCAGTGCTTCCAGACGGATCTTTTTACAAAAAAAAAGTAAAAACATACTGTCCGGTATTTCCTACGCATTTAACTGCCTCAACAAATATTTGATTACCTCAATTTTTTTTGGAAATAAAGTTGAATGATGTAGCTAAGCAATGAGAATCTTTTTCTTTTGTGATTTTATGCTTTCATTGTGCTAATTAAGCAAATGAGCTTAAGTGGCCTGTATTCCCTACATCTAACCTATCAACCTTGAAAAGTGTGCATTTCTAAGCGCGTTTTGTTTTAAAAATAACTGAAAGACATCCGAGTTTTAAAAATAATAAAAAGAGAACTCTGATACATGAGCGTTTTAAAACAAATATGGAGCTAAAAAGGGTTCAATGATATCGACCCACCCAAAACCACTTGGGGAGGGAGGGGGGGGGCTAATTGTTTGAGCCCCAGCCAATATATAGGATCCCTTGTCATTACGAAAAAAAAATCAAACAGAAAGATATGCGATCCGATTCGGCGAGCGAGCAGCAATGAGTTGAAAATTTTGTCAAGAGAAATTCGAAATATGAGCATTTCAAAACAAATTATGAGCAGAAAGGGGGGGGCTCAAACATATCGAAGCCCCTCTCAAACATCGGGGGGGGGGCTCAATGGCTGAGCTCCAATCTAGAAAGTAGTTCCTATGCTCCTTAAAATAAAAATAAATAAAAAAATAAAATGTATATGCGAGCGCGCAGCGCGAGCTAAAAATTTTGACAATAGAGACCTGAAATATAAACTTTTTTGATAAAAAAGATTGGTGGGGGAGCCCAACGATCTCCACAGTTACATTAAGGGAAGGGCTTAATGATGTCTGAGTCCCCTCCACAAATAAAAACAAAACAATGATGATAAAAATCTTTGGGTTAATATTATCTTAGTCAAATAAAATAATATATAAGGCGATCGCCGATATCTGAACGGCATCAAAAATATTGGTGGGGGGGGGGGCTCAACGATATCTGAGCCCCCCCCCCCCCCCCGGTTCCGAAGCCCATGCAATGGATATGTTGTGTCTGATCGCCATTCAACTTGACTCTATTATGCAATTCAATTATGCATAAATAAACTAATTTGCATTATTGCTCAAAACTGACTAGTCGGGTGAAAATGATAATTGACTTAATTGCCTAGTTATAAGATTTACCTTACAATTTGATACCAAAT
>CALNVZ010000723.1:85500-106534 GCA_940671915.1 Paracentrotus lividus
TAAGAAACTATCCCTTAGAAAAAAAAAATCCTCCTTGACAATACTACACAACGGTAAGGTATTGGCGGCGTCCCAGGTGGACGGGGACGATCGAGTCCCCCCCCCCCCCCATCGATTTTGTTTTCTGGGGGATCGTCCACCCTCGATTTTTAAAGCTTAACAAAAATATATGTACATATAAAGACGAAGAGGCACAGTGTGCCGTAAAATGAACCAAGTTCAGGTCAATAAAAAGCAAATTTTCGACTCGCGCTTCGCTGCAAACAAAAACACCAGACAATATTCAACTAAATAATCTTCTTCAGGTCCCTATATTCATTTATTCTTTTATTTGTTACAACCTTTTTGTATTTTGCATAAGTGTTGAGGTAGGTCATTCTATTGTGAATTTTGATATTAGCCTATATTATATGTCTCTTTGGGGTCTTTATTTATTCCAATCTAGTGTATTAATTAATTCCTCTCCAAATTTGGCGGTCAATCAGGGGACGTGTCCCTTGATTTTCAAAGCTTTACTTTTTGTTTTTATTTCTAAATAATTTGATAAATTTTGTATTTGCCCACTTGTTCAAAATGTTGATGGAAATAAACTTTTCAGTTTCTTTAAATCTTGTTTTCAGGTCCGTATCGTATAAAAAGTGACCATATTCAGAAAGGGATTACAAACATATACAGTGTGTCCCACACACAATGCTAATGGTACTTTAGATGGGTATAATATTAAAATTACAATATATATTAATATAACTCTACACCCTAAACTACCATTCATTTTCCTGCAAATGGATGCAATTTTATCTGATATGGTCCAATAATCACACAAGATAATGGCATTTTTTTCATCACACATCAGGAAATCTCTCCTCCAAGTTTGTATTGAGTAAGCACGGATGTGTCGAATAAAGAAACCCAAGTTCGATCATTAATACTTTTGAAAAATATTTCAGGAGTACTTATGAAAATTTATATCACGTAAAGTGCAATCATTACCATTCTAATGATATGTCTCTCAACTCACCAATATACGCATTGCCTGAAACTCATTGTCTGAAAAAGTCTTGCAAATTGTGAGTGCTTCACTTTCACGCTCATTAATCATTGTTAATGATCAAAGTGGGTTTTTCTTAGTCTTTTGAATAACGCATCTCAAGGAGCACGAAAGTGAACACTCACAATTTTGTAAGACTTTTTCAGAACAATGGGGTTCAGCGATGCATGGTATTGGTGAGCTAGGAGACATATCATTAGAATGGTAATAGTTGCACTTTACAGTGATATAAATTTCATAAATACTCCTGAAATATTTTTCAAAGTATTAAGAATCAAACTTGGATTTCTTTTATTCGAACACAATCCGTACTATCAATACAAACTTGGATGGAGAGGTTTCCCGATGTGTAATGACAAAATGCTCATATCTTGGGATTCTTGAGCCATATCCATAAAATTTCAATCCAGTTGTAGAAACGAATGGTAGTTTACGGGTGAAGAGTTATAAACAATAATATTTGTAATTTTAATATTATACCCATCTAAAGTGCCATTAGCATTTATTGTGGGACACACTGTACATATATGTATTGTAAAACGTTGATTAATGAGATTTTCACTCGCTCTTCGGAATTGTATTTTCTAGTAGTGATTATATCAGCTAGTGAATATTAATGTTTATAGAGCAAAATGTTCACATGTTGATATATGTTATCATAGGAGTATACTGTTTCGACAACTATGTTCAGTAATTTTTTTTTTTAAACACAAATTATCATATTGATGCATATGTGTATTTTTGTGGCCTAATAGCCAAAGGTATAGTAGATGAATTGCAGTGTGATAGAAATTTGGACTTAAACTAAATAATTGCCACATGACATATAACTGAATCCTTGTGAATCATAAAAATAATAAATCAGAACTAAAGTATTCATTCAAACTGTCTTATTCATTTATATTTTTACAATTGCCAAATATATTGCATTCTGTTTTGCATAAAATATAAATAAAGGATTGTGTAACCTGATTTTATAAATACTTTTAACATCAATTCAATATTTGAATGCCTTTTAGAACATTGCGTGAACTGAATGTGCATGTATTTTGATTGTATCGATAACTAGTATGGATAGGTGTTTTTAAAGCGTTGCTGGTTATTTAAATGGCATAATATAGTCCGTGTATTCAAGGCGATTTTTAACTGGTGGAAAAGTTGTCCCATTTGAAATGTTATACTTGTCCAGTTGAATTTGACCAGTTGAATCTTATGTCAGTTGAATTCTTTACTGGTCCATTGAATTCTTACTGGTCTTTGCTTGAATTCTTACTGTTCCAGTTGAATTTCTTACTGGTCCAGTTGAAATGTACGGGTCCAGTTGAAATGTTACTGGTCCAGTTGAATTGTTACGGTCCAGTTGAATTTGACCAGTTGAACTGTTACTGGTCTGCGACCAGTAACAACTGTTACTGGTCTGGACAGTAACAATCCAACTGGTTAAATTCAACTGGACCAAGTTGATTTTCAACTGGACCAAGTAAACGATTCAACTGGTAATCCAACTGGACCAGTTAAAAATTAACTGGTTAAATCCAACTTTCCAGGGTATACCAGTGGCTTCAAACTGGTTCAACTTGGTCTGGTTTGAACTGGTTTTCTTCTGGGGAAGGAGGTAAACATGAATATTCATTAGTCATATTGTGCGCGCACGTGTTGACAATGCTGGGTGTATTGTACATAGTACACAGGTGAGTGTTGGGGGAAGATACAAGTGTAAAAAGAGGCTAGTGTTAGAAAGAAGGAGGCGAATGTAGGAGCTAGTTTTTCGAAAACGAAGTAGGGAGACCGGGCCAACGTAACACCAGATTGGAACTATAACTTTATTATAGCTAAATACTTGCTTAAACAAGTTATGACAATCAAAAGATTTTGTTAGACAAATAAGGGCAATCCCTCTTTTCCCCTCAGTTTATCCTTATTAAAGTGTTTTAGTTTTTTCATTAGTGTTAATTAGGTATACGTGTTGTTTATTATATAAATGAATTTATGTTTCATAAATTTCATTCAGATTAATGTAAAGGTTTGGCCATGCCTCAAGCTTCAAGCCTATGTGCCAAACCTCTGTGTCTACGTCATATAGATACCACAAATTGGTAAGTGGTATGGTCGTTTCACCTTTAATTATTTTTATTATTTATTTATTTAAATTTTTTTAATTTCTTGTGAGATAATGATCATACTATACATGTATTTTGTTAAACACACAGAAATGAATAAATAAATAAAATAAAAAATAAAAACTAAATAAAACGAATTATGCATATCCTAGCTCGACATATGAATATAGGCTTGGGTTATTTTGAATTATTATTATCATTCCAAAATAAGAGGTCAGTATTACAATTGCCCCACAACAAAGGGAAAATTGTAACACACCTATGGGGCAATTGTAACACATGAAATTGTAAAATTTGTTTTTTCTTATCTAAGTTTATGCACCAGTTGACGGATCCAAGATTTAAATAGCATTAACCACATAAACTAATTATAAGTAAATCATGACAATGCTTGACTCATTTAAATTATATTTCCACTTTCTATATGCATGATATGAGGAGAAAGTTATGATAGTTTGTTAACACGTTGTTACATTTTCCCCGAGGAGGGCGACTATATTTGGAGATTTTTTTTTTTACTTTAGCTTAGGTATTCATCGTTGAAACGTCTGCGAAATACAGGCCTAAGAACATAATTTCTAAATATATAAAAATGACAGCCATAGCTCAACCACATATGTTTCAGAAGAAAAACATTGGGTAATGTGAGATATTACATTAGTGCTAAAAAAAACTAGAAAAAAATATAATATATAGAAAAATGTGTATCATAATAATTTTTTTCGGAAACCTCCTATTACATTCGGGCTGCCCTTTCTTTACATTAGCCTCCTTTGAGTTCTGTCTATTATCATATTATACACATTTTTCTATGATATATATATTTTTTAATTTCGAAAGCCTCCTTCTACATTGGCCCCCCCCCCTTTTCTACATTAGCGGCCTTTTCGTTCTGTGTGTATATAATACACATTTTTCTATTATATACTTTGTTTTTCTAAAAACTTCCTACATTCGCCTCGCCTCTTTTTACATTAGCCTCTTTTTACACCTTTATCTTCCCCCAACACTCAACACTCAGCAAAATTATTACTTTTAAGTATTCCTTTTCCACCTCCTTCTACTTCCGCCTAAAAAGTGCCTACCATAAAATGTTTTACTCGACTCCAGGGTCATTAGCCTAATTCCACTCCATAGGGGTATGTGTTAAGAATGAAATGCAAAAAAATCTTCAAAAATAACTGTTTATAATGAGAATATTATTTTACAATTAGTAGTAATGTTCTCTTTGTCTCATCAAAATATCAAGTGACATTCTTCGGCTCATTCTTAATAAAATCAAGCCCTGGAAGAGACTATACCAGAATTTGGTGCCATCAAGACATTCCGGTTAAGGGTTCTTACACCATGAATAAGTCTCCATAAAATTCAACTGGCACCCATCTAGCATCTCAAAATGGGCTCATCTGTAGCACTAATGATTACTCTTTATAAAAAGAAAAATGAATTTCTTCCAATACCTTTCATTGGTTTTATATTATTTTTTTTCCAAACAATTACCTCATCATTGATACGCGGTCGGGTATTTCCCGGATTCGATTATGCTAATTAGGTGTGTTGCGACCTGTAGAAAGGAATCACCTTTAATGTTTAAAATTTCAACTTGATGGCAACCCTTTAGATATTATAAGAACATTCCATGCCCTTAAAAAGTTCTACCTATCAACCCCTTTTCCCTAGGGAGGTAATTGTTTGTACAATGTGCACCTGTACATATTACATTATTGGCACAAAACACTACACTCACACTTGACTGGAATGAAAGCTATTGAATAAAGTTTTTTGTTGTTGAATGTTCTTTAAAGATTATATATCTACCTTATTTCTTGCTACAATGAGTAAACTAGGATGTGTTTAAATAGGATAACACTAGTTATGAAGATGAAACCAAAGATAAACAATACAAAACAAAGAGATAGTTCCTTAAATGCAGAAACTTGCCTTTTGTGAGCACATATCTCCATGATTGGGAATCTGGTGTTGTTAAATGAAGAAGGAGGGGGGGGATGACCTTATAATGTTATATGTATATTAAAGAAGAGGTTAATAATAAACATTTAGCATGGAAAGTGAGGAAGGAGTGGCAGAGGAGAGAGAGAGGTGGGGGGGGGGAGATGCCTGGCCTGGATTGAATACTGATTGCTTTCTGTAGACCAACAGCACAGATGGGCAGTGGTTGGCTATATGAATACAAATACTATACCCCAGCAATCAGCTTGCCATAGGCAATAGAGACTGTACCCCCCCCTTCAATCATGTCAAGACCAAAGCCAGGCCCAGGGTCCAGTGCCCATACTAGCACGAGACAAAGGGACTTCTAATTTAAAATCAAACCTTCTACCTGTCTTTCTCTTCCTCTCTTTGTCTTTCCACACACTCCAAAACTGCTACCCCTCCTCTCTCTCTTCCTCTCTTTTTTTTTTTTTTAGCTTTCTGAGCTAAGCCTAAGCTTGCTTCCATGGAAGCTAGTTACCGGGACTAAAGTTTCTAAACGAAGCTGAAGGCGTGACAAAACAGGCTAGATTTTAATGAGCCGTTCCTTCGAACGTTTCAATTAAACTCTAGCCTATTAGGCATCTGTAGTGTTATCTTATCTCTAGAGGGATAATTCATAGGTTAATTTCAACTTACATCCCTTAAGCTGGATATTGAAACACCGGAAGTAACATGCAGATCGATCAGCTAAGGTATCGATATAAACAAGTTTTGGGCACAATGCATTGCAATCTCCTTGTTAAATTGTCAAAAAACAGTAGTTAACATAGAAATACAGGCTGATTTTCACTATTCTTGATACAAATAGATTTGGACTCAAAAGTTGCCAAAAGTCAATTCAATAAATTTGAATCTGCTATGTTTTTTCATTATTTTGGTATCGATCGCTTGCAATTTTGATATTCATCCGCACATTACTGTTCAGGGTTCATTAGCCCTAATTCCACTCCATAGGGGTATGTGTAAAATGAAAATGCAAAAAAATCTTCAAAAATAACTGTTTATAATGAGAATATTCAAACTTATTCTACAATTAGGTAGTAATGTTCTCTTTGTCTCATCAAAATATCAAGTGACAATCTTCGGCTCATTTTTAATAAAATCAGCTGGAATGAGACTATACCAGATTTGGTGCCATCAAGACTTCCGTTTGAGGGTTCTTACACCATGAATAAGTTCTCCATAAAATTCAACTGGCACCCATTCTAGCTCTCAAAAAGGGCTCATCTGAAGCACTAATGATTACTCTTTATAAAAGTAAAAAAGAATTTCTTACAATACCTTTCATTGATTTTATATGAATTTTTTCCAAACCATTACCTCATCATTCGATTATGCTAATTAGTTTGTTGCAACCTCCAATTGCCAATGAATTGCGAGACTCCGCGCGACGCCCATAGGACAGATCACAACGATCAACGTGATTACTAACTAGCATTTCATTGGAAGGAGATTTCGAGGTATTTTCCTCTCTCTTTACTAAAACTCAACTCAATTTGGTCTGGATTTTGGTTTGAATGTATCAGAAAGGATTTCTTCGTCTTCAGGAAATTTTTGACTTGGAATAGCGTTTAAAGGTAGGCATTTCACGCAATTATGTATAATTGCTTTTCCCTCCATTTTACGGGAGCTGGCCTTTCGGGTATTCAGTAATATGCGTGTTGGTTAGTGGCGAAAACACGCGGATGTCTATTGTGTGGCATCCAACGGGCAAAATATAGGTTTCGTTTGCAAGTCATGTTAAATGCTTGGCAACATCTATATATATATATATATATGTTCTACTGATCACACGAATAGAAAATATACGTCGCCAATTAATTTTTTAATTGACCTTTTGTGACCCAAATGAAGGTCAAAGGTCAGGCTTCATTAGCATAAACATAATTTTGTTCAAAATTGTGTCAAATTTGTATCAAATATGTAGGTAATCATTATAACAGCAATTAATTAACTGCTTTTCGGTTATTAGTCATATGCGCGTGTGGTTAGGTGGCGAAAACACGCGGATGTCTATTAGTGTGGAATCCAACGGGCAAAATATAGGTTTCGTTTGCAAGTCATGTTAATGCTTGGCAACATCTATATATATATTTTCTACTTGATCACACGAATTAGAAAATATATGTCGCCAATTAATTTTTAATTGACCTTTTGTGACCCCAAATGAAGGTCAAAGGTCAGGCTTCATTAGCATAAATAATTTTGTTCAAATTGTGTCAAATTGGTATCAAATTGTAGGTAATCTTATAACTAGCAATTAAGTCAATTATCATTTATTTTTCACCCGACTAGTCAGTTTTGAGCAATATGCAATTAGTTTATTTATGATAATTGAATGCATAATAGAGTCAAGTTGAAATGGCGATCAGACACAACATATCCATTGCATGGGCTTCGGAACCGGGGGGGGGGGGGGGGGCTCAGATATCGTTGACCCCCCCCCCCCCAATATTTTTGATGCCGTTCAGATATCGGCGATCGCCCTTATATATTATTTTATTTGACTAAGATATATTAAACCCAAGATTTTTATCATCATTGTTTTGTTTTTATTTGTGGAGGGACTCAGACATCATTAAGCCCCTTCCCTTAATGTAACTGTGGAGATCGTTGGGCTCCCCCACCAATCTTTTTATCAAAAAAAGTTTATATTTCAGGTCTCTATTGTCAAAATTTTAGCTCGCGCTGCGCGCTCGCATATCATTATTTTTTTATTATTTTTTATTTTAAAGGAGCATAGGAACTACTTTCTAGATTGGAGCTCAGCCATTGAGCCCCCCCCCCGATGTTTGAGAGGGGCTTCGATATGTTTGAGCCCCCCCCTTTCTGCTCATAATTTGTTTTGAAATGCTCATATTTCGAATTTCTCTTGACAAAATTTTCAACTCATTGCTGCTCGCTCGCCGATCGGATCGCATATCTTTTCTGTTTGATTTTTTTTTCGTAATGACAAGGGATCCTAATATATTGGCTGGGCTCAAACAATTAGCCCCCCCCTCCTCCCCAAGTGGTTTTGGGTGGGTCGATATCATTGAACCCCTTTTTAGCTCCCAATTTGTTTTAAAACGCTCATGTATCAGAGTTCTCTTTTTATTATTTTTTAAAAACTCGGATGTCTTTCAGTTATTTTAACAAAAACCGCTTAGAATGCACACTTTCTCAATGTAGTTGATAGGTGTAGGAAATACGTAGGCGAATACTGCCACTTAAGCTCATTTGCTTAATTAGCACAATGAAAGCATAAAATACACAAAAGAAAAGATTCTCATTGCTTAGCTACATCATTCAACTTTATTTTCCAAAAAAAATTGAGGTAATCAAATATTTGTTGAGGCAGTTAAATGCGTAGGAAATACCGGACAGTATGTTTTTACCTTTTTTTTGTAAAAAGATCCGTCTGGAAGCACTGATTTAAATGTAAACCATCAACTTAACATGTTTGTATTGATTTTTATAACATTATTCATTTTAGGAGATTATATGCATTTTACTACAAAATTCAAAACACTCAGAAATAACTTTATATCTCATGTAGATCATGAAATATCACAACAATAATAAAGAGAAATAGACATTTCAAAATTGTCAAACAATTAATAAATAAATATAATAGGGTAGATGTAGGGAATACCGGACAGTAGGAATATCGGACGGTCACCACATGTCCAGCCCTAGCTGCCAACATAAGATCAACTGAGTTGAAATACCGGCATCTATTGGTCAGGTGGTCTGTCTGGAAGGTTGAATGCTGTATTCGACAACAACAAGTGAAAATCTCCGAGAAAACTACCAAAATCTGTCAAGGTAGGAAAATTTGCAGCCTAAAAATGGCCTGATGTAAAAATTGACATTTTAGAGAATGTGATGGTATAAAAATAGAATTGGGGCATGACCTCTATTTAATGCATTATGGACATGTGTGGAGGGTGGGTCAAACGTGTTTGGAGTGTTTGCACTGTACAAAGCCGTGTATTGGGGTGGCAGTGTGTTGAAAAGTGCTAGTCAGTCATTTTTGTGTAGGTCCCGCGACACCACATGGACGGTTGTTTGTTTTACTTCCGGGTTGAGTTGCTAAGCATGTAGATCAAATAGTAAGTTGCATTATAAGTATTATATTTATTTATTTAAATTGTTTGACAATTTTGAAATGTTTATTTCTCTTTATTATTTGTGATATGTTCATGATCTACATGAGATATAAAGTTATTCTGAGTGTTTTGAAATTTTGTAGTAAAATGCATATAATCTTCTAAAAATGAATAATGTTATAAAAAAATCAATACAAACATGTTAAGTTGATGGTTTACATTCAAATCAGTGCTTTCAGACAGATCTTTATACAAAAAAAAGGGTAAAAACATACTGTCCGTATTTCCTACACTGTAGGGAATGCCGGACAATTTACGATGACGTCATTATTTGCATTTAACTGCCTCAACAAATATTTGATTACCTCAATTTTTTGGAAAATAAAGTTGAATGATGTAGCTAAGCATTAAGCAATGAGAATCTTTTTCTTTTGTGATTTTATTGTTTTCATGTGCTAATTAAGCAAATGAGCTTAAGTGGCCGGTATTCCCTACATCCACCCTACATTATATATGCAACTTACTATTTGATCTACATGCTTAGCAACTTAACCCGGAAGTAAAACAAGCAACCGTCCATGTGGTGTCCAGTATTCCCTACACAAAAAAATGACTGACTAGCACTTTTCAACACATTGCCACCCCAAAACACAGGCTTTGTACAGTGCAAACACTCCATACACGTTTGGCCCACCCTCCACACATGTCCATAATGCATGAAATAGAGGTCATGCCCCAATTCTATTTTTATACCATCACGTTCTCTAAAATGTCAAGTTTTACATCAGGCCATTTTTCAGGCTGCAAATTTTCCTACCTTGACAGATTATGGTAGTTTTCTGGGAGATTCCTCACTTGTTGTTGTCGAATACAGCATTCAACCTTCCCAGACAGACCACCTGACTAATAGATGCCGGTATTTCAACTCAGTTGATCTTATGTTGGCAGCTAGGGCTGGACATGTGGTGACCGTCCGATATTCCCTACTGTCCGGTATTCCCTACATCTACCCTATATCAAAAATTTTCAGTCTGCGTTTCGCGCTCGCATTGTTTAATGAGATAAATATCTTTTATATCAGCATAGCGAAAAAACGCTTAAAATGTACGCTTTTCAGGTTGATATATTAAAAATTTTCAGCTCGCGATTCGCGCTTGCATTGTTTAATGAGATAAATATCTCCTTTATAACCATAGCACAAAAAGCGCTTAGAATGTACACTTTTATTTTCAGGGTACTAAGTCAAAAAAAGTTCAGCTCGCGCTTCGCGCTCGCATTGTTTAATGAGATAGATATTTTCTTTGTAAACATAGCGAAAAAGCGCTTAAAATGCAGTTTTCAGGTTGATTTTATATCAAAAATTTTCAGCTCGCGCTTCGCGCTCGTATTGTTCGAGATAAATATATGCTTTATAGCCATAGCACAAAAAGCGCTTAGAATGCACACTTTTCAGGTTACTATATCAAAAAATTTTAGCTCGCGCTTCGCGCTCGCATTGTTTAAGATGTAAACTTCAAATTTAAATAAGGGTTGTATCACCACAGGAATATGGTCTGATTAGGTTTGAGGTCAAAGGTCAAGGTAAAAAATGCCATTCTACAAAGCAATATGAATAGATGAATGTGCGATATTTTTTCTGATCTGGCAATGGCGGAGGCATATATTTCGACCGCGCGTGGTCGAGGATTCATCTTGTTTTTAAATGGCTCTAGTCTATCAATTGTAAATAAGAATGATTTACCCTTTACATTACGGTGAGAGCCCATTGATGACAGCAGTGTCATTCTTCGCAAGCCAGGTTTCAGTTATCACCAAACAAAGAAATACATTTAAAAAAAATGATGAAATAGAAGATGACAGAAGAAGAAAAAACAAAGAAATACATAAGAAATTGATAGAAGAGAAAGGAAAGAAAGATAAAACAAGGAAAAACATAAGAAATAATAGAAAATAAAGAAGCGAAAACAAAGAAATACATAAGAAATTATGAAATAGAAGATGAAAGAAAGGAAAAACAAAGAAATACATAAGAAATGATGAAATAGAAGATGAAAGAAGGAGGAAAAGCAAAGAAATACATAAGAAATAATAGAAAGGAAAGAAAGATAAAACAAGAACAAACATAAGAATTGCATGCAATCTTTTATTTCTATTTTACTTTATCTGCCGACAGTATGAACTGGTACGTACGACTGAAATAGAAAATGATTTTAGAGGTGGACGAACGTGAGCAGTCAACGCGTTGACTGTGCACTTCCGGTAGACTAGAACTACGTTCACGTCGACACGATCGAAAACTCCCTAATTATTGCAGTGTACCGACCACCACCATCTGCAGCCAATGGATTTACAGTTACTGCATATCTAAACCCCTCCCAAAAAGTTTCGCAAGTGGATTTTGGGGCATGATAACTTTTCAGGTACGCTTTAGTTATTCCTGATATTCATACCATTGGAAAGATGATTTATTCCCCCTTTTGTCAATATCCTTTTTGTAATGATTTTGTCATGCTTCAATGCACAGAATATCGAAATATGGAGAAAAGTAAAAAGTCAAATGTTGTAAAATGCATTTTTATTGATCACATTGAAGTTCCGCAACTTGACTTTAGGTCCTGATAACTTTGGGGATATTTTCTAATTTTTTTTCAAATTCTATACCATTGTCAAGTTAATTTATTCCTCTCTTGATTGATACCTTATTTGTCATGTTGATGTCATGCCTGGGTCCACAGAACCCTGAATACCACCTGAATACATGGCAAAGCGAATTAATAACTTTCAGTTTAAATTTCTGTAACACTACTTTGAACCTTGATACATTTTAATATGGGTTTTTATCATTATCAATTTTCATACCATTAAAAAGTTCATTTATTCTTCTTTTTATTGATGCCCTATTTACAATAGTAACATCATGTTTGAACGCACATAACTCATGAATATAATGCAAAGTAAAAAGTGAACATTTGCGAAATGCATTGTTATTGCTGGCAACAGACAGTAATACTGACAATAGGCATTCAATTTGCAACATTTAACTTCTGACTTGTCCTAACATATCAGGAGTTCTGTGCATGCAAGAACAATACTCTCGTTACAATTAGGGTGTCATTAAAAAGAGGAATAAATTTACTTGACAATGGTATAAAATTCAATAAAAATTAGAAAATACCCCAAAAGTTATCAGGGCCTAAAGTCGAGTGGCGGAACTTCACTTTGATAAATGCATTTTGCAACATTTGACTTGTTACATTTCTCCATATTCTGATATTCTGTGCATTGAAGCATGACAAAATCATTACAAATAGGATATCAATAAAAAGGGGAATAAATTATCTTTCCAATGGTATAAATATCAGGAATAACTAAAGCGTACCTGAAAAGTTATCATGGCCCAAAGTCCATTTGCGAAAACTTTTTGGGAGGGGTCTAGATGAAATTGATGATTCTTGGCAGCTGTGCGATGCTGAATGGCCATTTATTAGTTGTCGGAGACTTTAATGTTCATGTCGACCTCCCACACAACCGAGAAAGTAAGCAGTTCCTAACCTCCGTATCAGCAGCAGGTCTTCAACAGCACGTCATAGGACCCACCCATAATTTAGGCCACACGTTGGACTTGGTTATGTCACGTCAGGACAGCTACCTTGTATATTCATGTTCAGTGAGCAATAAGTTATTATCTGATCATTTCAATGTTAGCTGTATTCTCAGGATAGAGAAGCCCGGCGCAGAAAGAGTTACAATTACATCTCGTAACTATCGTCAACTTGACAGGTAGATTTTGATCATTTGCCTGGAGATGATGTAAATTCTGTAGTAGACTCATATAACAATGCTATCTGTTGTGCCCTTGATAACCATTGCCCAGTAGGGGAGACCGGGTATGGACGTTACAAAATTCACATTTTGGGCCAGATAATTCTAATGAAAGTACTCACACACTCCATTTTGGGTCTGTAGTTAGCCTATTATGTTGGCTAAAACCTGAGGCACATAAAACCTGAAAACATGTAAACACTAATTAACTACAGTTTAATTAATGAAGACATTTTGTTTTTGTAACAACCTACCCCGTATACGGGGTAAGTTGTTACAACATACTGGGTAGATTGTTACATTATGTAAACATACGGGGTAAGTTGACAATGTGTAAATCTCTTATACCATACTTTTGTTTCAACTTTCCAGTTTCTTGACATCGTTAACAGTAACGATCAAGTAGAGCTCTAGAATAGACTAAAAGTAATAATAGAAATATAAAAATATTAACACCAGAAAATTGAAACAAAATTACTTTACATGTGTAATGTAATTGGGGTAGGTTGTTACATCGACATGGGGTAGGTTGTTACATCGACATGGGGTAGGTTGTTGTAACAACCTACCCCATGGGTGATTTTACACATAAAATCAACTGTAGCAAAGCCATTAGGCAGAATTACAGGGCATGGCTCAGGGGTATATTAGTGACATACATGTACTATATTCACAATACCAAACTATCATCATGTGCCTTCAGTTGTAAGAACTATTACAAATGTTAATTTTTGTCAAAAATTCACTTGGAACTGTAAAAAATGGTTTTTGTTGATTTACTTTTTAATAAAACAACTGAGAAACCTCACGGCCGGCAGTTCATCACAGCTATGTGTAGGCTGTATATACATGCCAGAGAGCACGAACTCTCTTGTTCCAACTTAGCACACTAAGAACTGTAACAACTGACCCGTGTAACTTCCATTCCCCTATCGACGCGCACACGGAAGAAAAGACCATGTGTGCCTTGGTCATGTTGGTATGACACAGAGGAGCATGAAGCCCGACAGCTTCGACGGAGGCTTGAGCGAAAGTGGCGAAAGACGCAAGCAGTGTGTGATCGTGAGCTGTTCCTCAAACAGAAGAACTTTGTCACTCTTCTTATTACAAGAGCTAAAAAGAGATTCTATACAGATGCATTTTTGACATCAAATCCAAAGAGCCTTTACAGAACAATCAATTCGTTGATTGGGACCTCCCGCCATCAATCTCCACTTTTTGTAGATGATGATCATCAGTTGAGCAATGACTTTGCTGACTACTTCGACGACAAAGTTTCTAGGATCAGAATGTCACTGGAATCTGGTGAACCGGCAAGCTCACTGAAAAATGCTAATTTGTCTGTGTCAACCTCTCCACCAATACTAGACGATATGCCAGCCTTTACCGACTTTGATCATGTCAGCGAACGTGAAATCAAGAAGATTATACAGAGGTCTGCTACAAAATCTTGTGATCTCGACCCGATACCCACCTGGCCCCTGAAGGGACATGTTGATACATTTGTACCAGTAATGAGTAAGATTGTAAATATGTCTCTCTCTTCTGGTGTATTTCCAGATAAGCTGAAGGAAGCCATCATCATTCCTTCATTGAAAAAGCCATCACTTGACCATGATGAAATGAAGAACTATCGACCGGTATCTAACATTGCATTCATGTCCAAAGTGATCGAAATTGCTGTCTCGACCAGAATATCATCGTATCTGCGTGATTGTGACCTCCAAGAGAAGTTTCAGTCGGCTTATCGAGTCTTTCACAGTACCAAGACAGCCCTACTTCGTGTAAAGCATGACATTCAGCAAGAGATTGATCAGAAGAAGGCTCTTCTGCTTGTACTTCTAGATCTCAGCGCGGCATTTGATACTCTAGACCATGCTATTATGCTGTCGAGACTTCGAACAGACTATGGAGTTCGTGGTACAGCTCTGCAGTGGTTCACGTCCTACCTTTCTGGACGTTCTGCTTGTGTGTATGTGAAGGGAAAGAGCTCTGATCCACACTGCCTGAGCTACGGTGTTCCGCAAGGTTCAATACTTGGACCACAGTTGTTTACTATGTATGTGAGACCTATCGGAGACATCATCAAGCGCCACGGTCATCGATACCATCTATATGCAGATGCTACACAGATATACTGTAGCTTTGATCCACGCACTCCTGCAAGTCTTAACGATGCTCGGAAAAAAAACTGGAAGAATGCATTCATGAACTGAGCCTTTGGTTGACAACCAACAAGCTGAAACTCAATGAGGACAAAACAGAAATACTTATTTTGTCGTCTAACAGTGAAAATGAAAAATCTTGGTGTACATTTAGACCAGACATTGTCAATGTCGGAACATGTTCGTAGAGTGTGCCAGATAGCCAATTTCCACTTAAGAAACATCTCTCATGTGAGAAAATATCTTTTTTTAGCACAGCATGCAGCCATGCTGTACGTTCCCTTGTTTTAAGCAGGCTTGACTATGGAAATGCCCTAATGGCTAATATCAATGTTAGTCATATCAAAATGCTCCAGAAAATCCAAAATCGATCAGCTCGCCTTGTACTCGATGCAAAAAGGAGAACTCCTAGTTTGCCTCTTTTCAAACAACTCCACTGGCTACCAATTAAAGAACGGATTAATTACCTGGGTGGTGTTGCATAAAACTTTTTTTCTAACCCGAGTTTTCTCGGGTTAAAAAACTCAGCTTATGTAGACCTATTTCTTTGGTTATTCAACCTGAGTTTTTAAATGCCCTAAAAATTTATTGCATTAATACTTTTGAAAACTCTGGTATGTTTTTATGCAATGGAAAAAACAGTAAAAAATCCAGAAAAATATTGTAACCGGAGTTTTTGGACTTTAACCGGAGTTTTCAGATTTTAACCGGAAAAAACTCCGGTTAGAAGTTTTATGCAACAGGGTGCAGCTAGCGCTTTTAGTGTATAAATGCATCAATGGTACTGCTCCCCCTCATCTATCAAACCTAATCACCACACCCTCTGTTTCTAATTACCAACTACGTTCCTACAAAGACAAAACACACCTACAAGTCCCCCGCACTAACACTAAAATGGCATTTATTTCATATGAATTTCAAATTTTGTCCGTCTGTGACATTTTTTTTTGTCACGGACGGACAAATCAGTACTTAAAGGTAGTGTCATCCTCTTTCACAAATTGCGAAAACTAATGAAAACTTGGCATAACTTAAGAATATGATCGACCATACATGTCTATTCAATCTAGCTGTCATAGGTTGCCTAGATCAGTGATATGAAACGAAAATCGGACTACCAATCTCGACCAGCTCTCCATCAACATCGTTGATATTACAGCGCGTGCAGCTCGTTGCTCAGCACGGACCACACACAGTAATATACACACGGCGTATTAGCGTGCATTTCCCCGCGCTAACGGTCAACGGTCGATTTGAATATCGCACCGTGCGGGATTTATTTCGAAGTACGAAAAATTAGGAGGGAATTACGATTTTTGCAATAAAATGATAAACATACACATTTGAGCTTAATCGTGTTGTGGGAAGATATAGTCATTGACGTACTACTATATCATCTCAAAAACTAGAAATGTAAGATTTTTGCCTGCAAAAGGATGACACTGTATGCTGCACTGATTTTGGGTGAAATTATTTCATTAGGTAATTATCTTGAATCAAATCCTTGATTTCATTCAAAGCAGGAGATCACAATCATGTACTAGTACATTACCCCTCCCCAACATGCACATCAACATTCTCTATAATAACACACAAATACAGGTGACTGTATACGCCATCTTGTTGAATGGAGGGATCAGATCGAATGTCACATGCACCTTGATATCTGTATTGTACATGTTGGTACTTTACTTTTAATTACCCTCACCAGCAACTAACCTATGTATACATGTATGCTGGCGCAAATTCAGGATTTTCCGATTTTTTTAATATTTTAGATTTTTGTACACCCCAAAGTTTTGCATGATACGCCAGTCAAGCAAAAGTATACTCTAAAAATGTTCACATCACTGCTCTTGGGGAAGGGGGTAATTAGGGGTGGCAGATTTTTGGAAAAAAAAGACCTTCGCCCGTTCAATATGTCATCCTTATATATTGAGTAGGGGTATGCCGTTTTGTTTTGTTTTTGTTTCGTTTTGTTTGTTTGTTTGTTTTGTTTTGTTTTTGTTTTTGTTTGTTTTTTTTGGGGCGGGGTGGAGGGGGTGAGGGGTGGACCACCAGGACACCTTGAATCCACGTTTGACTTGCAAACCTTCATTCTGATTATTTATCGAATTGTATTACAGTGGATTACAGGACAAGCAAAAACGTACACTAAAAATGTTCAGGTCATGTCAGTGAAAATTGCCCCGGGGGAGGGGGTAGGTGTGAAAAGGAAAGCTCTTCGTCCGCCAAAGAAATATCATCCTTCTATAACAGCCACTGGTTAGGGGAGGGTTTTTCATTTCATTTATTTATTTATCTATTTGTGGGGGGAGGGAAGGGGGGAGGCGAATGACCACCTGGATCCGTGTTTGGCTTTAAAACCTTTATTCTGATTGCTTAATTGTTGAATTGTATTACCATGGAATTTTAATATTCTTTGACGGAAAAGTTTATTTCTGCAACAATTTCCCTATGATGTCCGTCCGTGACACTGCAAATGTCCGTCTGTGACAAAATATTTTCAGCCGTTAATCAAAAACTGGAGCTTTTATCAAAATGATTTTTACATGGCAGCAAAGTAAAATTACTTGGCTATTGTATGATATGTAATTTGTTTAACATTGGCAATTATATTAGATAGAAATGCCAAAAGAGTCATGAGAAGTCGGGAAACCCATTTCTATCTCATCCGTCCGTGACATTGAACATATAAAGGATTCTATTTTTAGCATGTATCCATGGAAACAAAATTTTGCCATCATTTGGCACATCCAGTTGTATCCTTCACTATAAAACACAGAAAAGTTCAATATTTCCCATTATTAACTTTTCATGGGCTGTCAAACTGACCATTTGCAAAAATGTCTGTGACAAACTGATCAGGCTCTAAATCCTTTTTGCGCACTTTGTGTGCATTCTCTATTTGGGAGGACCTTTTGTTGAAACTGAAACCTACATTCCCATCTTTCATTAGCAATTCCTCCGTCATTTCTGCTTAACTATCTCTGAGAATTTTTGTAGGCAAGAAATTTCTGTATGATATGTTTCGTTAAAAAAAAAATCAAAAGTCGGAATCATGCCGTTATTTATTGCCGTACTGTGCTGAAAATTGCACCTTTCGTTCGACGTGTAATCACCCATAGGGAAATTTCCAGTCTTGCAATGTCACACTTGTCTTGCATCCCGAGACCCCGGCTTTGAGTTAGTTTGCAGGCACAAACCCAGGTTGTTCCCTTATGCGGCGGTCACAACTCGTCGTAGGCTACGGGGCACGTGCCATCAACGTAGCCTGCGTTGTATGTAAAATGCACGCACAGGTCCTGGGTCAACTTCTGCGATTCCTGAGTTTCTGTAGTAAGGGTATTGTAAAAACCTCCTGTACGTCGTACATGCATTGTACCTGTGAGGTACCTTCGCTGCACGAATTTTCTACGAAATCCATCGTAGGGAGTTGCACGTCGAAGGTACGGCGAGTTGTGACCGCCGCATTACTAGGGTCTAATGTAAAGAACTAGATTCGCTCGTGTACTGTAGCTCCTCTCAACAAAGCGAATTTTAGGAAAAATCATTAAGTCATGCTTCATTGAGCAATAGTTGAATGCACAAATGTTGTTTTATGAAGTTCGCAAGCCTTAAATCACAACTTTGATTCAAAGATATATCGGACCTATTTTCAGATTTTAAACATTTTACACGTTAGAATGTATGCAAAACGTGCTTCCTAACATACGGAAAAGAAATTTGCGTCAAATTTCACAGTAGAATGAGCATGCAGCAAAAATTGCCCAAACTGCGATTTTTACTTCTTTGCCATGGTATATTAGATCTGATATGATGGAATTCCAGTTTTGGAAGTGTATGCCTACAATATCCTTTCATTCACGGTTGAATGAATACATCAAACAATAAAAAAAAATAGGCCATTTTAGAATTATGAAGATGTGTAATTCTATGCACTAGGAATCATCTCACTAACATTGTTTTAGTTGTGTTTATATTATCTGGGTACTAGCTGCACCTGGCGCTACGCGCCGGGGCAGCTAGCAGGTCCGCCCCTACAGTTTGAAGAGAGTGTTCTTTCATTCCTTCGAGCCTTCTTTTAAAGCCTTTCGCGAAATTGATAAATGCTTCGGCGACAATTCGGCTCCTGCGAAAAAATATAAAACCTGCTCCGCCCCCATAGGGGCCTGATAAAGTTTATTCTGCTTCTTAGTTCTCCTTCTTCGTTTTTTTTTTCGAGGGGGGGGGGTGTGGGGGTGCTGGGGTTGTAGGCCTACCCATAACCCCTCCCCCTCCCCCACATAGACCTGCTCCTGAATTTATTTGGCTATTGTGAGATTTTTATTCATTTTATATATTGTGGGGGAAGGTGATAATTTTCATCCCGTCATTTTTTTTTTAAAGCACTGAAAAAGGGACCTCTTTTGAAAAAACATTTTATCTCAAAATGAAAATGGGGCTAATTATTATTATTATTAATATTTGATTTCTTCATTGTATTGGTGCATACTTGGTAATTTAGTTCAGGCCTTTTTGGGGGGGGCGGAGGCGAGAAGCTGCAAAAATTCGCGAAATAGGCTGATCATTTATTTACAGCCTATCCGAAGATTAATATACGAGCGTGTCAGTCTTCTTACTCCGTGAGGCTTTACATATGATCAAAATTGTGATCCTCTTGGGCCGTAGGGGGCGGCCGCTTCAGAGTCATAGAATATCTAAGAGATACCAAGAATACATGAGCAACGTATTTATTTTCTGGTAGAATATTTTATTTATGATGATGTTATCTGGTACGGTGACACGATTTGCCTATTCTCCCACCTCCCTCTCTCTCCCCCATAGAAAAATCTATACCGGCGTACCCTTGGCGTAACCAAAAAGTTTTCCGGGGGGTGGAGCAATAGTGTACGTAAATTTTTTTCGCGTACCCTTGGCGTAACCTAAAAGTTCCCCGGGGGAGGTGAAGCAATAGTGTACGTAATTTATTTTCGCGTATCCTTGATGAACCTAATGCTACAGTCACACAGAACTAATACGTTGAGTTACGTCCAGCGCTGCGTCCATAAAAGGTCATTTTTTCTGCGAATCCCCACGGATACCTTCCCGTCACGCCTCAATAAGCGGCTTTCGGAGCAGTACGGTAGCATGACTACGGTAGCTCTCCAGAGCAAAAGTCGAACTGCGCATGCGCAACTCCCTTTTTGCTACCGTCTTCTTCCCAAACAGGACGGTAGTCGAGCGATTTAGCGTACGGTGTAGAATGACTACGGTAGGCAAAGTCTTGGTATGTTTTGTGTACATAAAATCAAAGAAATACATTTCAATGATAAATGCAAATGGAAGGAAGAAAAATTTAATAGAAATGAAAGTTAAAGGACAAAACAAAGAAATACATAAGAAATTATTGAAGAGAAAAGGAAAGAAGGATGAAACAAAGAAATACATAAGAATTTATAGGAGAGAAGAGGAAAGAAGGATGAAACAAAGAAATACATAAGAAGTTATAGGAGAGAAGAGGAAAGAAGGATAAAACAAAGAAATACATAAGAATTTATAGGAGAAAAGAGGAAAGAAGGATAAAGAAATACATAAGAATTTATAGTAGAGAAGAAGAAAGAAGGATAAAACAAAGAAATACATAAGAATTTATAGTAGAGAACAGAAAAGAAGGATAAAACAAAGAAATACATAAAAATTTATAGGAGAGAAGAAGAAAGAAGGATAAAACAAAGAAATACATAAGGATTTATAGGAGAGAAAAGTAAAGAAGGATAAAACAAAGAAATACATAAGAATTTATAGGAGAGA
>CALNVZ010000723.1:124867-171658 GCA_940671915.1 Paracentrotus lividus
TCACTCAAAGCTCTCCCAATAAGCTGGGATTTAGTCCGTTTTGGAATGAAATCTTTCAGAATGAGACCCAGATTGGCAACATTAAGAAAAAAATATTATGTTTACTTGGTACTAAATGTAAGACTAATTTTGTATTCCCAATTTCGAAAAGTCACCTACGGGAAAATACGAGGGACTTTGGTTACTCTTTTTTTCTGTTTTTTTTTTTCTTTTTTATTCATTTTGTTTATTGAATCAATGGAATTACATTTTTTTTTACATATCCATATCTGAAAGAAATCAGAGTAAAAACGATTTTTTTTTTTCAAAAGTGGATACATTAAGAAGTTCACTAGTTTTCTGATTGATAAATTTATAGTTTTGTCTAATTGGGGTACGACCGGACATTCAACTCTGGGGTTGAATGTGTTTCAGGTTCCTATTTTCGGGGGGGGTCTTTTTCTTTTAATTCGAACACAACAAAATGGAATTCCCCCTATTTCAGCTATCAATTATTTTAACACGAGGAGTTGAAAAAATCTAATTCTGTCCATGTAGGAATTCATTAGCTACCTGGAGCGGATTTATGAGAAAACATCCAAGATACATGTTTCAGTTAGCAATGCGTTGAATGCAAAATGTTCATTTTTTTTAAGTTCGCAGCCTAAAATCACAACTTTTTTCAACGATATCGGACCATTTTCAGATTTTAAACATTTTAACAGCAAACTGTATAGAAAACAAACAGCTTCCCAACATTAGGAAAAGAAATTTCACGGTTGAAAGAGCATGCAGCAGAAATTGCGACAAACTGCGAATTTTTACTTGCTTTCCATGGTATATTCGTACAAATATGATGGAATTCCTTTTGGAAAGTGTATATGCAACAGTGAATTTAGTCCGTTTTGAATGAAACTTTTCAGAAATGAGCCCAGATTGGCAAGCATTTAAAAAAAATATTATGTTCTACGTGGTACTAATTGTTAGACTAATTTGGTATTCCCCAATTTCGAAAAAGTCAACCTACAGGAGAAATACGAGGACCTTGTTGCCTCTTTTTTTTTTTTTTTTTTTTTCTTTTAGTTTATTATGTTTATGAATCAATGGAATTACATTTTTTTTTACATATCATATCTGAAAGAAATCAGAGTAAAAACGCATTTTTTTTTTTTCAAAAGTGGATAACATTAAGAAGTTCACTAGTTTTCTGATTGATAAATTTTTAGTTTTGTCCTAATTGGGTAACGACCGGACATTCAACTTGGGGTTGAATGGGTTTCAGGTCCTATTTTCGGCGGGGGGGGGTCTTTTTCTTTAATTCTGAACACAAACAAAACATGGAAATTCCCCCTATTTCAGCTATCAATTATTTTTTAACCACGAGGAGTTGAAAAAATCTAATTATGTCCATGTAGGGAATTCAATTAGCTACCATGGGAGCGGATTTTATGGAAAACCATCAAGTCATGTTTCAGTTAGCAATGGTTGAATGCAAAAATGTCATTTTTTTTTAAAGTTCGCAAGCCTAAAATCACAACTTTGATTCAACGATATCGGACCATTTTTCAGATTTTAAACATTTTACACGTCAGAATGTATGCAAAACATGCTTCCCAACATACGGAAAAGAAATTTCACGGTTGAAAGAGCATGCAGCAGAAATTGCCGAAACTGCGAATTTTACTTCTTTTCCATGGTATATTCGGTCAAATATGATGGAATTCCTGTTTTGGAAGTGTATGCCAACAGTGAATTTAGTCCGTTTTGGAATGAAACTTTTCAGAAATGAGACCCAGATTGGCAAGCATTTAAGAAAAAATATTATGTTCTACTTGGTACTAAATGTAAGACTAATTTTGGTATTCCCCAATTTCGAAAAGTCACCTACAGGAAAATACGAGTGGACTTTGGTTGCTCTTTTTTTTTTTTTTTTTTTTTTTTTTTTTTTCTTTTTTAGTTTATTATGTTTATTGAATCAATGGAATTACATTTTTTTTTACATATCCATATCTGAAAGAAATCAGAGTAAAAACCGATTTTTTTTTTTTTCAAAAGTGGATACATTAAGAAGTTCACTAGTTTTCTGATTGATAAATTTTATAGTTTTGTCCTAATTGGGTAACGACCGGACATTCAACTCTGGGGTTGAATGGGTTTCAGGTTCCTATTTTCGGGGGGGGGGGGTCTTTTCTTTTAATTCTAAACACAACAAAAAATGGAAATTCCCCCTATTTCAGCTATCAATTATGTTAGATCAATATATCTAGCTTGTGTGCAAAAATAAGCTTATCCTGCGGGAGCATAGTTGAAGTTATACTTAGAATCCACATAGTGGATTTACTCCCTTTAAGAATGAAACAGAAATTTTAAACATCAAAATATTTTTTTCCCCAAAAAGAATTTGGAATGCGAATAGCCGATGTTTGGCATTTTGATCCCTTGTACTAGGTGCATAAATTATATTTAGCTTAATAATGAACATTGGTCAAATATGTATTTAGTCCCTTTTAGAATGAAGATTCTTATAATATGTTGAAATAGTCATATACCCTGATACCAGTATCGTGTTATCATGGGGACCTCATGCAGAGAACATGTAGAGGACCCTGCAACACAGTGGCGGATCCAGGATTTCACTACAGGGGGCCCAAAATCAGAATTTCAGATTTTGGTACACTCAAATTTTTTCCCCGTTACACGGGCGAGCCAAAAGGTACACTTAATTTTTTATCACGCTACGCTGATCGAGCGATAAGCGGGGGAGGGACGGGGGGGGGCTAATTTGTTTTGGCCTTCGGCAATCAAAGAGGTCATCATGTATCAGCAATAGGGGTAAGGTTGGCGTGTCAAATCGGTTCTGCTCGTCTATTTTACTGCGCTTTTTTTTCTCTCTTTTTTTTTTTTTTTTTTTGCTAGGGGGGGGGGCGGGCCCGTCGCCCCGCTGACGGCCTTGCAACACATATTGGTGAAGGCATTCCACACCAGGCACTAACATTTTCAAGTAAAGAAGGATACTTAAGTAATTAATCGGAAAAAGTCAAATTACCATGTTAGGGGAAGGTGGGCTACGGACCCTAGGGGCAAACGGAACTTTCTCATAGTTTGAATCATCAAAAGTATTCTTCTTTATTCTATGAAATGAGTTTGCAATAAATGAGGCATTGCTTGCCACAATTTTACCACTGAAGTTCATCGAAAAAATTCAATACTACGAGGCGGGTGCCATTCAAAAATTTGTACCCCTCTGATGTAGGGTATTTCTGCTGGGGGCAAATAGCGACCAATAGGTAGCTGGGCAAAAGGACATAATATTGGCTGACCTGGGGATTTGTACATTTGCCGGTGCTCGATCCCTTCTTGGGCTCTACCAAAGTACATTTATTATTTGCAACTTGAGACAATCTTTGACAATCAGTCCCCAGGAGTTTCGATTTTTTCTACGGGCCAAACGGTACCTAAAGGGTACCTTTTGCCCCACAAATATGCCGAGTCCAATTTTGCCCCCTAGTGGGCAAATCGGACTTTTCGTATTTTTTCAGCTTCATTTTGCCGAAGTATGAAGAGATGAGAATTATGATCGATTGTTATCAACTTCATAAGAACTCGTCAAGGAAATATTCATTTTTATAGTCTTGCTCCTATCTGTGACGTCACAGAAGCCACTTGAAGTTACGTGGTCCGTTATGCCCCACCTTCCCCTACATAAGATTGTGACATAAATCGTATCTTCTTTTTGGCAATTAACAAACCCTTGAGGTTTAAGTTCATATGACTTTACCCGAACTACAACTCATTAGTTACATTTTGGTGGGGGGAGGGGGTTGTTAATTTTTTTTTGCCTTCGGCCATCATGTATCAGCCATAGGGGTAAGGTTGGGGGTAAATCGGCCCGCTCGTTTATTTTTACTGCGCTTTTCCCCCCTTTTTTTTCTCCTCTTTTTTTTCCCCCTTTTTTGCTAGGGGGGGGGCGGGCCCGTCGGGTCCCCCCCCCCCCCTGGATCCGCGCCTGCAACACATATTGGTCAGGACATTCCACACAGCCTACATTTAAGATAAAGCATGACGCATCTATCCGTTTGAGAGGCTTATATCCCTCTGTTAAAATCTCCATCAATTCTCTTCTCCAAGCACAGCTAATGTGTTTTCTGACCTCAGTCTAGCCTATCTGATATGCGCCGGGCTAGAGGGCAAGTTACTGGTCTCGCGAAGGAGACTGACTGACGGGCGAGGGCGAGGGCTTGCCGTCATTTTTATTTTCTTACTTTCCTTAATTCGGGTCAATTTTCTTCGTCCGAAATTGAAAATGAATTAACATTGGATTTCTAAATATAATATGCCTGTGAAAACTTGAAATATATCAAATACAATCATTTTATTTTGAAGGGCCTACTCATAGGCAGAGCTACTATTACGTAACATCACAGCTGTTGCTTATCATTTGCCCCTGGCTCAACGCTCAAGCTGGCCTGTGGAGTTATAAAGTTTGATAACAGGGATTATCTGGCCATGCAGGGTCGATAGTGCTTGGAAATAGTTTCAAACGAGGTTTTTTGATATTGGGGTATGGGACCTGAGCTTGGAGGGTAAACTCATGTCTGCTTGCAAACGATGAGTGGGAGAATACGTTAAGTAATTGGAAAAGTCAAAATATATATGTAACATAAGATTCTGACATAAATCGTATCTTCTTTTTGGCAATTAACAAACCCTTGAAGTTTAAGTTCATATGACTTTACCCGAACTACAACTCATTTGTTACATTTTTTTGTACTGTTTTTATGAAATATGTTGTGTTTTTTTCCTATATTTTCCAGGCTCTAGAGACGACCTTACGTGCCAATCATCTTGCGCCATGGCGGAAAAATTGTATGTATACCAAAAATATCATGCTTATATGAAGAGTTTGATTCCAAAAGGCGCTAAATCCACTTTTAGTGTTTTAGAGTAAATCAAGGTTTTTTAATTTACCATTTTATCTTATCCATTGTAAGTTTATTTTGATATATATGATAAAGCTATCGTATTCGAATAATTAAATCACGTTTTTAAAAATCTAGCTATCAATTTCAATTTTTAAGAAATTTTTATAATTTCAATTCCCATGGATTTAGCGCCTTTGGAATAAAACCTCCGTCAGATGCCAATTTTTGTAGATTTAAAGCCTATAAATAAATGAAATTCAAAACGAAACACATGAATACTGCTACCAGAGTATAGATACAACTTTCTGATATTTAAATTTTGAAAATATTATTATTATTATTTTTTTAAATATCTTATCTTTTTCAAGACCGGGATTTTCGATGTTTTATTCCAAAAGGAGCTAAATCCAAAAATATTCATAAAATTATGAAAACTATTCTAATAATCTAAAAATTTTGCACGGATGATGGAGGCTGGTAGCCACAACATGTGCTAAAAGATCTAATTGTATTTTGTTAGGTAAAGTGGTTAAATAAACAAATCCTAAATGACCATAGTGGATTTAGCGCCTTTTGGAATAAAACCGTTTTGGATTTAGCTCCTTTTGGAATAAAACTCATATTTGTGACCAATTTTTTTCAAACTTCCAAAAAATATTTTTTTATCCAATATACTGCATTTGATTCCCATGCCTAAGATGCACTTAATTAACCTATAAAATCCATTTTGGTCAAAAGTGGATTTAGCGCCTTTTGGAATCAAGCTCTTCATATGTAAAGACCCATGTAAACACAATTTCCTAAACGGTATGCATTTAAATAACTACACTAATGAATACATGGTATAAATGACACATTTATTTACAAACTGCATTGAAGATTGATGCATAAAATTTGCATGTATGTGTGACTAAAATAGGCATTATAGCCTACAATTCAATTCAATTCGATGAAAATGTTGATAAACCTTTAACATACCCTTCTAAATGGAGGAATCATTAAATTCAAGTGGCTTGTTCGCATAATCTAATATTATTTTGTAAAAAACTGTATGTTACGATAAAAAAAAGCCCACAAAATCCCAGAATCGGTCAATAATGTTATGTTATATTTAATTACAATTTTGTTCAAGCTATTTTGCGCAGTAACAAACGGGAAATTACAGCAAAAAAATTCCCAATCTTAATGTATATTCTTGAAGGTAAAGAACCTTCAACAGAAACAAATAATAATTCAAATAACCCACTTTATAATTAATTTATAATAATTTATTTGTCGGTAACGCACGGGACCAGGAAAAAAGTGTTTTAAATATTTTGACTTTGTTCACAAGATACTCTGAATTAAAAAAGAAACAGATCTAAACTTCCATGGTCATTTCCTCTTAAACATGTAATGTCCTTTGTAAGTAAAATTTTAATGTCAATACATCTTTAAGTTTTCTGGCATCTTTAAGTTTTTAAAAAGTATGTCAGGTAACACACGGGACAGGTAAGAAATTTGATGTAGCCAAGGCGTAGCAGCACCTTGTGTGAAAAATCCCTATGATAAAACTAAAGAAACATAATACAACACACAAATGTTAAAAATACTTATTTTGTTCCATTACTAAAGGTGGGTGAGTGAGTAGTAAAACTGCATTATTTTACATTAGCTCAGGAACAGTTTTGAGATTATTACTGAGACATGAATACTTTAAAGGAGGAGTCCGGGCTGACATCAAAAAGTTTTGTAAAGTGAAGTAAAATTTAACAAGCACAACACAGAAAATTTCATCAAAATCGGATGAAAAATAACAGGGTTATGCATTTTTTAGGCATTGACTTTTTTTCGTAAAACAGTTCTTGGCAGGTCTCATGAACAGGTCTCATGAATATTTGAATATTCAAATGAGCAAATTGATGATGTCACAGTCCCCCTACTTCTTGTATATTTTATTATATGAAATCCTATTTATCTCATTTTTTTATACATTGCGTATACAGAAAATATATCACTCATACTGAAATTTGTAAAACCACTTGTGACCTTGAATATTCCACAAGAATTAATCCCTGTTTTTATGTCCTGGGGCAGAAAATCTTGATAATTGGTATTTCATACAATAAAATACAAAGAAAGTAGGGGGACTGTGACATCATCAGGTTGCCAATTTGAGAACTGTTTCCTTCAAAAATTCAAAACCTAATAAAATTCACAACTTTGCTATTTCTTATCCGATTTTGATGAAATTTTCAGCGTTATGCTTTTTAGATTTTACTCTTTTTTTAATAATGCAAACTCCAGCTCGGAAGAGTTCTTTAAGACTAAAACAAAATAGAAAGCTACGTGCTAGGTTCATGATATTTTTACCAGATGTAATGCACTTTTATTATTTGTTCATGAATATTGATAAGTCTTGTAATGTCATATGACCTTGAAATGACCTTTTGACCTCATGTGCGTAAAGTTCATTTGGTACCCTTTATGATTATATATGATACATTATATATACCTTTACACACCTACTGACACACTTCACACAAAAATGGTCAAAATTAGCTCAGGAACAGTTTTGAGATTATTACTGAGACGAATACTTTAAAGGAGGAGTCCGGGCTGAAATCAAAAAGTTTTGTAATGTTATGTAAAATTTAACAAGCACAACACAGAAAATTTCATCAAAATCGGATGAAAAATAACAGGGTTAGGGTACATGCAGGTAATATGGACCCCCTAAGCTCATTTGCCTAATTTGCAAAAAATTACGAAATGACACACAGTCTAATCTTTGTTTATATGAATCAATAACTCCTGCCCTAACTTTTATTGTGAAGAAAAACAATTATCACCAACCCCCCTGTCTGCAATATTCAAATGTTGACGTCATTTCCAAAGTGCCCATATTACCTGCATATGCAGGTAATATGGGCACATGAATTTAATGTATGTTTTAAAAACGACAATGGCTCTACCATGTCTGGAATTTGCTTAAAATGTTGAAAATCATTAACTTTAAGATATAATTTGAAATTATAAGACCCTTCAGTAAATCCTTTGACTATATATTTCATTGTTATGTATTTTGTATATTATTTATTTTTTTAATATTATTTAAATATTATTTTCATCAAACAAGTCAATATAGGCATACAATAAGTTATTGATATTAACTATATACTGTGAATATACTAAAAAAAATTGTGGCAAAGAGATTGATGCCTCATCCCAATACTAAGTACCAGAATCATTTCCGCCATTTTGGATGTCCCATATTACCTGCACTAATGTTGCTGTGTCAGGCAAGTATTCAATGCCACATTGCACCCCCTCACTAAAACAAATTGACCTGTACACGCTAGTATGATCAAATGAAACTATAAGCTTACTAAATATACAAAACAATTGAGGTTACCCCCTCAAACATTCTTTCACCATCACATTCTGTGAAACATCAAATTTTACATCAGGGTAAAAAAATGCCGTAAGTTTTACCTACCCGAACCGTGTTGGTTTTCAGCAATTTTCTCAGAGAAATTTCGGCATCAGATGCTCTCACGACGATATATACACAACAAAAAAAGTAAGTCCCCCTCTAATCAAAATGATGTAACTTTTGAACGAGCTTGTTTTGAGTACAATAATTTGGAGGGAAGCTTTATCCACTTATTGAGTACCTTCTGTGAAAAAATGACATCGATCGCTTGAGACATGCATGAGTGATCAACGTTTAAAGCAAAAATGGACATTTTCAAAAGTCACAAGGGTCATTTTGGAGGCTGTAAAAATAACAATTTTGTAAAATTTTCTTTTTACCTTGTGTTTAATTGTTTTGGTGGAGTTATCATCCAAAATGTGATCATCCAACACCAATCCCGATACATTTCAATATTTTTCACGGATGAGTGAGCACAATTTTAAGAATTATGTTCAGGCCTCCAAAAATGGTAAAATCCAACAATTTTATTTAAAGAATTGACATCAGATATTATCATCAACATTATCGACAAATTTTGTGAGAATATGAGCACTATTCGTCGTGTAATGGACGAGTGAGCACACTTTAAAGGTGAATTTTGTGACTTTCGTAATGACAATTTTCCCTTTAACATGTGTTCATTCATGCATGGCGCAAAGGTTTTATCTTATTTTCTCACATAAGTTAGTCAATGAGTGTATAAACATAACTGTCAAACCATTTTACTCGACACCTTTTTGTAAAAAAATTCCAGCATGTTGATTTGGGACTTGTTTTTGCTTCGAGATTGTACACAATGTCAATGGAGACGAAATCAAAATTTTAACAAAATTGAAATTCGGCTTAATTTCATTGATAATTTTTGTTAATTCTACTGGGAGTTTTTCACGAAACTGGGCACACAACTTCAGTGTGATGCTAACTAACAGGAACAAACGCTAAATTGATAATCTGATAAGGCACGGGGTGGGGCCAAAGCTCTGAAATTCCTTCTTATTTACATATTTTTCTAATAACTTCTGCTCACTGAAGCATAGAATACTGGAATTTTCATGAAACTCGAATCAAATAAACTATCCAAGAAGGTCTGTGACAATTATAGAAAGTAAGCAATTGAATTTTAGTCCACAAACATAAAAATGGCTTTTCACGTATCACATGTTCATTGAAGCGTGAATTCTTAATAAAATGCCATAGCATCATTTGAAAAAAAATATTTGACATACATAATGACAAAAAATGTTGAGAAAAGGATTTTGTTACACAAAATGGAGCAATACTTACCTAAGGAATTTGAAAATATCCTTTTTTGCTTTTATTAAGTGTTCATTCAACCGTGAATTGATGAATATTGTTTAAAACACTCTTCCAGATTCCATATTCCGTCATAATACTCATTCTTAAAAGTAAAAATGTGTGAAAATGCAGTTTTTTGCAAATTTTACCTCGTGTTCATCCAACCGTGAAATTTAATGAAAGACGTTTGACGTGTTAGAATATTAGTGCAACAACCCTTCTGAACATATCTTTTGTTAAAAAGTTTGAATTTGTTCCAATATTATTGAATTAAAGTTATGAAACTGAACCTTGTGACTTTCGAAAAGTGACATTTTTGCATTTTGACAGTGCTCATTGAAGCATAACTTAACGAATTTCAGTAAAATTCACTAAAATGGAAGCTGAAAAAATTACCTACAATCACATGTAATAACATTCGTGAAACTCCTCTTGGTTCAAAAGTTACATCATTTTTATTAGGGGGGGACTTACTTTTTTTGTTGTGTATATTTTCGTATACAGTTCATATTATGAACAATATTATGGTGCTCACACCGGTCATCGGTCACCGGTCGACGGTCACCACATGATTTGCCTCAGGTGGCCCATATTACCTGCTGGCCCATATTACCTGCATGTACCCTATGCATGTTTTAGGTATTGAATTTTTTTCGTAAAACAGTTCTTGGCAGGTCTCATGAACAGGTCTCATGAATATTTGAATATTCAAATGAGCAAACTGATGATGTCACAGTCCCCTACTTCTTGTATATTTTATTATATGAAATCCTATTTATCCCATTTTTTCATATATTGCGTATACAGAAAATATATCACTCATACTGAAATTTTTAAAAGCACTTGTGACCTTGAACATTCCACAAGAATTAATTCCTGTTTTTATGTCCTTGGGGCAGAAAATCTTGATAACTGGTAATTCATACAATAAAATACAAAGAAAGTAGGGGGACTGTGACATCATCAGGTTGCCAATTTGAGAACGGTTTCCTTCAAAAATTCAAGATTTTTAGATTTTACTTTTTTTATTTGTAATAATGCAAACTCCAGCCCGGAGGAGTTCTTTAAGACTACAACAAAATATAAAGCTACGTGCTAGGTTTATGATATTTTTACCAGATGTAATGCGCTTTTATTATTTGTTCATGAATATTGATAAGTCTTGTGATGTCATATGACCTTGAAATGACCTTTTGACCTCATGTGCATTAAGTTCATTTGGTACCCTTTATGATTATATATGATACATTATATTTACCTTTACACACCTACTGACACACTTCACACAAAAATGGTCAAAAAGCTGAAAAATCAAACCTTGGGAACAAATAGCTTGGACTTGCCCTAAAGCAGACTTAGAAGTAAACCTTTAACAGATGTAATTGACGATCTCGGAGACGATGTCGTTAATGAGGTTAAGACTAATGTAGGAAATAGTACAATGTTGATTTTCCTAATATCCAACACAATTTTTAAATGATTTGTTTTCGGATATACGGTCTTAATGACCCAACCGGAAATTTGTGAACGCTCAAGTTTAATAATTATGCAGATGTATTGTTGTATATTGCACTAGTGTATATTGCATGTATTGGAGGGAATTTTCGTGTTCAGTGTATGTTGGCAGGCATGGAAATCCGATGTGAGCGTGTTATGTAGGGCCTACAATCGATGGTAGAGAAAGATACGAAGAGAGTGCTAGAAAAAGGATCCAGATTAGAAAGGGAGAAGTGACAAGAAAGAGAATGAAAGACAGCAGGCATGCATACATGTGTCAGTGGCGGATCCAGGATTTTGAAATACGGGGGGCGCATCCCGAAAATTTTGAAAAGTAGGGGACGCAGCCAATTTTAACATGTATGGTCAATGAGTGGTTTTCAAGTTATAGAGGGGGAGCGCGTTCCCTGCGCCCCCGCGTGGATCCGCCACTGCATTAACAGGCATACATATTTGTGAACCTGTAGGGGAGACCGGGGACAATTGTAACACGGGGCAATTGTAACAGGGGCTCCCATCCCTAGCAGAAACACGCTACAAACTTAAAATTTGTACAGAACATGCGCATTTCATCGCTCCTCATGCTGTTTGAGTATTAGCAGATTTAACGTTTCGTGGAACTTTCTACAGCAGAAAAATCGTTTTTTGATTAGGAAAGTAATATTTCACATTACCTATTGTTTTTCTTCTGGACAAATATGTGGATGAGCTACGGCCGTCATTTTTATATATTTAGAAATAATGTTCTTAGGCCATATTTTGCTAACGTTTCAACGCTGAATACCTAAGCTGAGATAGAAAAAAATCTCTCCAAATATGGTCGCCCACCACAGGGGCAATAGTAACAATGCCGTTTAGGAAATACTTTTGCCCCGTATCTAGCCCCGGGACAATTCAGCGCGCTGTCATCGCCCGTACAGAGCACGTAAACTTCTGCAATAATCCCATGCCATGTATATAACTAGTGGAAAATATAATGTAACTTAATTCAAGCATTGTCATGTTTTATAATAATTAGCTGATGTGGTTAATGTTGTTTAAATCTTGGATCTGTCAAGTGCATAGCTTTGATAAAGAAAAGCAATATGTTACAATTTCATGTGTTACAATTGCCCCGTACGTCTGTTACAATTGCCCCTGGTTTAGGGGCAATTGTAACGGGTGTAACACTCGACCTCGTGTTTTGAAATGATAATGGCTTCAAAATAAACAGTTTTACTTAACCCAAACCTACTCATATGTCGAGCTAAGATATCCAAATTTCGTTTTACTTGGTTTTAAGCAAGTATTTAGTTATAATAAAGTTGATAAGTCAAATTTGGAAAAAAAAGTGTTACAATTGTCCCCGGTCTCCCCTACTTGAGTTACAAACAGACAGTATAAGCAGGCCTATCACTAGGGTTGGGCGAATCTCAACTTTTTTTTTTCAAACAAGTTGTTTCTATAGTAAAATTCGACGTAGAAACTGAAAATGACAATTATTTATGCATACGATGATGTCTTACGTCGCTAAAGTGCAAAAAACCAAAATGGCCACCAAAATAGCGTATTATGCCCAATTATCACACTTTTTATACGTATAAACCACTTTTATCGCGTTTTTATATGGCTTTTGGGTGTCTGGGAACCCAACATGATTAATCCAACATGATTTATCCTACCTAAGTTGAATGTTAGTGTAGTTTGATAGTTAGTTTCAGTCAATATCGAGCAAAAATCACCTCATATCAAAATCACTAATTAACACCTATAACCATACTAGGTACATTTAGTCGTGATAAAATTGTCAGATTTGAGCTTTTAAACCATCAAAATCCATAAAGAAACAAAATAAAACCGGTTAATACCTATAAAGTGTGTGATGAATGGGTAAAATACACTATTTTGGTTTTTTGCACTTTAGCGACGTCAGACATCATCGTACACAAAAATCATTATCATTTTTGGATTCTACATCAAATTTGACTATAGAAGTAAATTGTTTGAAATAACTTTTCAGAAAAAAGTCATTATTTGCCCAACCCTATTTTCACATGCACACAAAAGAAGGAGCAATGTCTCTCCATTGTGTTAAAAGCCATGCAATTTTCAGCTGAGTGAACATGAATAGTGAAGTTGTCTACAATGGTTTGTATACACCAAAGCATGTATAAAATGGCTTACTGCATACAGTAGCTTGATCAAAATGAAACACTAAAGTTGTATCGAAAATAACTTCAAAACTACATCAAATTCTCACTCCAAAACCGGCTTTAAAATATCTGTACATGTAATACAACCTGATAGCATGATATATTTATTTATTTATTTATTCCGTTTTATTTATACAGGGTAGCCCCAGCAGTGGTATAATATTGTTTTTCAGGGGGCCCTGTGAACATATATAATATGAACAAAATAAACATGAATCAACATAAAACATAAAACAACAAGTAACAAACAATTTAACATCATAGACGTTCATAGTTCAGTTCTGTAAAAGTGGTATTGGATAAAGTTAGCTAATAAGTAATAGTGCTCAAATGTGAAAAGTATGGCTTTAATTTCAGAGGCCTTAACGTGTAACTTCTTTAATGAGAAAAGGAATACAAAATGCAATATTGTTGATTAATAAATTGTGTGATTTTTTTGAGATACAAAGATTCAATTCGATTTTTGTGTCAATCAACTAATTTCCTGTATAAAATATATATTATGCTGAAATAAACTTAAATCAGAGCTGACTTAAATAATATAATCAATGTAACAAACAAGATGGTATCACAAACTAAAATAGAAATCTTATCTTTGACAACAGTGTCTCAAGTACATGGAACAAAAAACATTCCGGCTCTGGGCATTACGCACTGCGATAGGTAGACTATTCCATAGCAGAGCGCCATCGACAGAGAATGCACGTTTACCGCATTCCGTTTTAGACCAAGGTATTTTGATGGTTGATTAGCCCAAGGGGGGGGGGGGCGGGGGCACATTGTGCCCCCTCCATAATTTGTTTATTACTTGACCGATTACTTCCATATTTGGCATGACGATAGAGCAACTCAAGCTCCACAACTTGGTTTTAAAAAATTCTCAAGGTCATCATATGGGGGTGCTATATACAGTTTAATAAAGAAATACATAGAAAAATGGACAAAATTTGAATTTAATCATTTTGACTCTATGAAACCACAATTTGATGATGGAGACTGGTACAAATATGTTTTTATGTTTTCATTCATTGTTCTTTTATCTATTTAAAATGTTCAAAGTTGCTAAATGGGGGCGCTTTGTTCTCTGAAATAAGAAAAATGCCATTTCGCCACTAGAGGGCGGTTTGGCAGATTAACTAAAATAATTAAATTTTTTGTACTATTTTTCACTCTTTAGGTATGCAAAGTGGTTATACAATAAAAAAAATAATCATATTCTGTGAATTTCAAGGGATAAACTCGTTTAAAAGATTATAAATGTGAAAAAATGGATATTTCAAGATTTTCTATTATATCTATTGTTTTCGCGCCATTTTTCACATTAAAAATGTATTGAAAACATAAGGATAAGAGTGGTATTCAGTTTAGAATGTTATTTAAATTCAATTTGAATGAAGAAATCTCCATAATATTGTTTAAAACTATGGACATCGAAAATTACCCCAAAATGGAGAAACATGGTTACCAATTTGTGGTTGCCATGGCAACACGGAATATCATACCCCCACAAAATATGTATAAAAATGTTTGTGAATAAATTTTTGGAAAAGTCACCAAGTTTGATGGAAAAAGATTCATGCGTATAGAAATCGCGTATGAAAGTTCGGTAGGGGGGGGGGCACATTGTTCCCCCTTGGTCTTGATAGGGTTAACTCTCATGACTCTGGGGATAATAACTCCCTGATTTTCAGAATTTCTTGTTCTGTACCTGTGTGTATGAAGTGATAATGTGAACATATCATATAATTATGATGGTCGATTATTCCTCAAACTGACAAACATCAGTTTACTCTTTTGGAAACACCATATATCAATCCATTTAAGGGTATTAAACATTTCATCGATAGGAACGAGACTGCTAGTTTGAAGAATAATTCTTGCCATCTGTTTGTGTTGTTTAATCAAGATATCCATTTCCCCGGGGGGCAAAACCCATATTTTTAGAGTTAACTGCATCGGCGAGATCTATAAGTTTGTCCTATGTAATATGATTCTTTGCACCCATAGCAACACCGCTAGGGTGGACTACCCGGTGGTAAAGTGACACGAGGGTCTCTACAGGCGGGGGCGCCCAAAATAGCTGCCCTTTTTACAAAAAATAGTATTTTAAAGAAAATGACTAGAAATAATTCTTTAAACTCAATGAGTTGGGTATCATGTGAAAGAAGATTAAATTTCCTTTACAACAATGCTAACTTTAGTGAGAATTGAATTAAATAAATTCAGTTTTGTACTTAAAAACCTCATTTAAAAAAAAAAAATTCCAAAATTTTTTTTTTTACATATTTTTTAATTTAATGTATCAAAATTTCTAAAAAGAGCTGAGAGTTGTTAGCTTCTGAAAATTCGCCCATTGGTATGTCCTATGATCTGTAAAAAAGATTGGGGTAAAAAAAATTTCTGTTAAAAGTTATTAAACGCTATACCTATGAGCGTAATTTATGAACAATTCCAAATTTTGCCGAATCATAGAGAAAACCCGTACATACACGTGTTATACCGTACATACTGTATACGTATATTGTATTGTGACTGACTAGGCTTATCTTTAAAATTTAATGAACTTTTGGGAGCATGATAAAGTTTCCAAAGGGATTTAATAAAACACTACCAAATTTTCTGGTATGTATATAGAAATGGAACACATGTGCGTTAATGGGGGAGGCAGGTTTTATTCTTATTAATATTTTTTAAATATATTATCATGAAGAATATATTGCTCTAATATCCATAGTTTTATAATGCATTTTTTTAAAACCTAAACGAATATGTACATATTAAATGATTGGATGAGTGTCAATTAAATTATCAAAGGAGTATCCGGGGGTGGAGGCCTGACAGTTTCACCCGAACCCAAAATTTAAGGGGAAATTAAAACGGGAATTTCGTGCTTTTACACGTACACCCTCACCCCAGGAAAAAAAAATATATGAATGGGTGACTGACAAAATTAATTTAAATATCTTAACCATCCACAAGGTTCTTATTTATTTATTTTATTTATTTATTTATTTATTATATATATTTATTTATTTATTCATTCATTTGTTTATTCATTCATCCATCCATCTATCCATCCATTAATTCCTTTTCTTCATTTATTTATTCATTTATTCACTTGTTTATTCATTCATTAATTCATCCATCCATTAATTCCTTTATTTATTTATTTATTTGTTCATTTATTTATTTATTTATTTATTGATTGATTTATTCATTTATTTATTTATTCATTCATTTATTCATTTATATACAGTGGTGGCCAAAATTATTAGAACACCAAGCATATTTAAATGATTTTAATAATTTTCATTCAGTTGACCATTTAAATACCTATAAAATGGTTGGAATGTCTCCGAATATCATCAATGTGCTTTAAAAACTAAATAACAAAGCCATGCGTTGGGAACTCGCCCCCAAGTTGCCCTTTTTTATGTCACCCCACCAATTGCAAAATTTAAAAATCTTGCCCCTTTCACGATCAAAGTGTCATAACGTTAAACATGTTAAGCCTCTACTTACAAAAGTATATATATTCTGAAAGGAGATTTCCTGAGGATGTCAAAAATGGCATTCATAAAAACACAGGGTGAAGTAGTAACATCGTATGTGGGGATTTTAAAATAATTTTGGAAGGGCCCAAATTTTTTAATTCAGTGCCCCTATTTAAGTCCGTTGTTCCAATGACCCTTAATATTTCAACATATTTGAATTGCTCATGAAATTTCCTTTAAAAAAATATACATTTACAAGGAGTGTCTTCGTTAAATTTAAAAAAAATAGTCTTAACCTTCAATGGGCATGGTTATTTTGGTCATCTCACCACCAAGGGTGGGGGCGAATCCACCTCCCCATTTGATTAAATTTGCTGAAACTTAGAATGTATTTGAGGTATATTAGAATAAATAAGCCTGCTAGGTTTCATACTTGCACCTTAGATACTTTTTGAGCAATCGCCATATGTATTTGGCATTTTCCTTTTTTGCATTTGGACTACATGTTTAATACACAAGTCTATGGGGAAATCAAAAGCGCATAGCGCAACTATTTTTAATGCTGCGCATTACCAGATGGTCAAAACTATATAAATTTGGTATCAACATATACATAAGACCCTATGCTAAAAAGTCATGAAAGCTCATGGCACACAAAAGATATTTTCAATCTGATTTCGGCAAATGAACTAGGGCATTGATAATCCCATAGACTTTGTGTAGGTTCAGGTGTTATAATAATTTTGGCCACCACTGTATATTCATTCATCTATTCACGTGTTATTTATACAGGTTGGCCTCTGAAATAACGAATATTGTTCTTTCAAGGGACAATTCTATACAGTTAAGAAGAAGTAAATCATTGCACGTATGGTCAGTGATGGTATACATACAAATAAGATCAATCTATAAAGTTAATACAAATACTCTCATTTGAAAAACTGATGACTCATTATAAGACCGAAGGATGATTTCCTATACACAACACAACACCCCCTCCCCACCCTGAGAGCAATTTTATATCATGTGACCTAAAAAAATGTGGGAGTACGTTTTTACTCGGCTCTTGTGTCCTAACAAATTTTTGGCATCCCCCTCTCTAGAAATCTGCATCCGTGCCCAATTTAGAAGGGACTTCAAATAATAACACCATCATGGAAATTTGAATCACTGTAAACTTCTTATTAAATTAGGTCATGGGGCAGTTTTGGGGATTAAATGCATTTTACAAAAACACTTGAACATATAAAAAAATTAAAATAAATGTAATAAAATATACGGCCTCCTTTGTCTTTTTATATTGCTTTTTACGACACATTATATTCAAAGCTACATTATCGAAAGTCTCTCATGAAAATATTTTCCCTATATATTTCACTGAGGGAGATAGAGTCATTAAATTTTTTGCCTCAAAATTTGAACTTAATATTTATCCAATATAATTGTTTCAAATTGAAATGATTATGGTATCAGCAAAAACGATTACAACTGCTCACAATCTTAAACAGGATACTGACCGTGATTTAGAGTCATGTTGTTCATGTCATGTGACAGGTAGTGTCATTTTTATTTATATTTTATTTTTATTTTTATTTTTATTTTTTATTTATTTATCTATTTATTTTATTTTCATTTTTTTATTTTTTATTTTATTCATTCATTTTTTATTTATTTATTTATTTATTTATTATTATTTATTTTTTAAATAAATAAATAAATAAATAAATAAATAAAATAAAATGAAATAAAAAAATTAAAGAGCTGAAAATAATATAACTTACTTAAAGTGGCTAATGAAAAGCATGAATTCCCCCATGCCTGCCTAAAAAGCATGAAGTGGTTATTTAAATGAAAAGTAATGAAATAAAGCGTGTTTCTTTTTATATAAATCGTCGCCCCTGCTCTCTTTCTCTCTCTCTCTCTCCCCCCACCCCCTCTCCCTCAGGAGGTCAACCATACACGTATGGTTGTTCCCGATTTCTCGGGAAAGGGGTATATTTTAGGGGCTCAGGTCGTTGAAAAATCCCCGATTGAAATAGGGGTCTTTTAGCTTTTTTTCCCCGTGACCTATTTTTAATTGGGGATAGTTTTCAATTCTTTGAGGAAAAATCCTGAAATATGGGCCCGAATATGGTCCAAAAATCTGTGAAAAGGGAGTAACTTTCCTTGCTCCCCCTCCAAAAGCTTGTAATAGGGGGTAATTATGATGGAGCTTCCCCTCAAAAAGCCTCTAATAAGGGGTAATTTTGACACAGTTTCCCCGACTGATAGGGGTATCTCTAAAAATCTGGAAGGGGCATACGTGTATGGTTGGCCTCCTGAGTGGGGGGGGGGGGGGGGGGGGGGGGGGTTCCCCTTCTCGCTTGAAGTGTATGCCTTTTAATGATAGGCGACAATTAAATTTTGAGTTCATGCCTTTGACTTTCGTCATTTTACAAATAGCAATCTTTATCATGTAAGAACATTAAGTATGCATACCCACATTTTAAGGCTACGCCGGCTAGAATTTCTGTCAGAATTGTGGAAGGGGCATAGGGGATAGCATAAAATCGTCCGTCGGCCTTCCAATGTTTGTCATCATTATTCAAATAAGAGTATTTTAATTTACTCATTATGTATGTATACCATAATTAAGTACATTGATTATACTACAGTGCAATTACTTGCTGTTAACCGTAAGGACAGGGGCCCTAAAAGAGTAATATTCCTCATTTAAAGGGCGACCTTGTATAAAGAAGATATGAATGAAAAAATTAATTAAATTTAAAAAAGCAATGGAGGATAACCCACTTCACTTTGGTCGGACATAATCCACATATATTTTCTTTCCCCTTTTCCCCCAAGGAGGGGGTGGGGGTTAAGCACCAAATTCCTGATTGTAGGGATTTCCCCTAATTTTTTTGGTTGGGGCGGACCTATGAGCCCCCCCCCCCGGTTCCTCGTTGATAATTAACCCTATTTCATTATTTTTGTGCCATGACTCTGATTGACTTTGTTCGAAGTACATGGATTTTACAGATATGCGTGCACAAGGTCAAAATATATTACCAATGTATTCTTTATGAAAAAATAAAACCTGCCGTCCCAACACATGGGCTCCATTTCTAAATACAAAACATCAGATGTTGTCGGGTTTTATTAAATCTCTTTAGAAACTTTTATTATGCTCCCAAAAGTTCATTAAATCTATAAAAGAAAATTGTAAGATTAGCCACGGTCACTATTATGCGGGTTTTCAACATAAATAGACGAAATTTTGATATGTTTGTAAATTACATCCATATTTTTAGCGTATTATAACTTTTTATAGAAATAAGGTTTTGCTCAATTTTTTTTCAGATGATAGGACATACCAATGGGCAATTTTTCAGGAAGTAACAACTTTCAGTTCTCATTAGAAATTTTTAATACATTAGATTAAAAAATATGTAAAAAATTAAATTTTGGAAAAAAAATGCAAAAAATTATGTTTTTAGGTACAAAGCTGAATTTATATAATCTCAATTTTCATTGAAATTAATATTGTCGTAAAGACTCTTTCATATGAGACCCAACTCATTGAGTTTAGAGAATTATTTCTAGTCCTTTTTTTTTCAAAATACTATTTTTTCTAAAAAGGGCGGCTATCTCGGGCGCCCCCGCCTGTAGAGACCCTCGTGTCACTTTACCGTCGAGTAGTCCACCCTAGCGGTGTTGCTATGGGTACATAGAACCATATTAGATAGGACTTCTTTTTAGATCTCGCCAAGTCGGGTCCACACCTCTTGCCCCCTGGGTATTTGTTCCCTTGTTACAATATTACTCCATGAGCTACTACAATAATCGCAGTATGGAAGAATAAGCGCATTGGCAAGCAATTTGGCACTATCTATTGTAAGATATTTTCTGATTCTGCGTAGTAATCTTATTGGAAGTGTACTTGACATGTTCTTGCCAAGATAGGTGTTGGTCTAGCTAGACCCCAAGATACTTTATACTCTAAACATGTTTAATTGGGACTTTCAAAACCTTGATAGCAATTGGTGAATTTTGAGAAGTTATCAATTTCTGAGGTGTTCCAAATACCATGTAACATGTTTTGTCCATTTTTAAGGTGAGCTTATTCCTCTCAAGCCACAACCTCACAAGATTTAGATCATGATTGAGACATTTTTCGATTTCTTTTCGGTCAGAGGCACTATACATGAGGGCGGTGTCATCCGCATACATCATAATTTTACCATGTTCAATGATTGATGGGAGGTCATTCATGAAAAGGGTAAAAAGGAGAGGCCACAATATAGATCCTTGAGGGACCCCTGACTTCAACCTTAAGACATCGGATGTTTTTCCTTGTAGTAGGTGCATTGAGTACGATTTACCATGTAAGATTTAAACCATGATAAGGCTTGTCCCTTAATTCCATACGATTGCAACTTATCGAACAAAATACTATGATCTACCGAGTCGAAGGCCTTTCTTATGTCTAAGAAGACCATTCCAGTCATTTTGCCCTTTTCCATGTTCGTAATATTGCTTAAAGGTAGTATCAGCCTTTTTCAAAAATTTCGAAAACTAATGCAACTTGGCATAACTGTATAATATGATCGACCTATACTGTCTATTCAATCTTACTGTCATAGGTTGCCTAGATCAGTAATACGAAACGAAAATCTGACTACCAATCTTGACCAGCTCTCCATCAACATCGTTGATATTACAGCGCGTGCGATGCGGACCGCACACAGCAATATACACACGGCGCATCAGCGTGCATTATTCTCTGCGCTAACGGTCAGCGGTTCGCACCGTATGGTATATTTTTCGAGGTACGAAAAAATAGGAATGAATTTTGATAATTGCAATATAATGACAAACATACACATTTGAGCTTAATCATGTTGTGGGAAGATATAGTCACTGGTATACTACTATATCCTCTCAAAAACTAGAAATTTAATATTTTTGCCTGCAAAAGGCTGACACTACCTTTAAGTAAGCAAGAACAGTATTGGTTGAATAACGTTTCCTAAAGCCCGATTGGTGAGGGGTGAGGAGGTTATTTTCAGACAGATAATCATGAAGTTGCTGGTTAACTGCCTTTTTCAAAGTCTTCATAATGGTAGGAATAACAGAAATGGGACGATAGTTACTAACATTACCTCTATCCCCGCCCTCATGTATAGGGGTAACTTGAGCGTGTTTCCATTCTACGGGAATTTGGCTAGTTTTTAATGAGAGGTTAAAGAGATAAGTGATATGTGCACTAATGACTGGAGTGGCCAACTTCAATAGTCTAGCATTAATACCCTCTAGGCCTGTTGCCTTATTAATGAGAAGTGATTCAAATTCTTGACGTACAAAATCCTTTGAAATTGTTTCAAATACAAAGTAAGGATGAACAATATTCTGAGATGGTAAGATGGTGGGTTCAGTAGAGATATGGCTAGCGGCAAGAGATAGACGTGAAATACTCATTGACACTATTCACATCTAGATTCAGTGTATTGGAAACACTTTTTGTGGAAGTAGAGGCAATGTTTTTAAGTAGTTTCCAGAGTTCTGATGGGTTCCTTTTGTTCTAAATGATCTGTTCGTGGCAAAAAGACTTTTTCAAATTCATCCTTAGATTATAAATACATGATTACGGCAAGACCTAAAAAGTTTCCAATCCTGTGGGTCCTTTGTATTCTCAGCTTTCGTTCTGAGTGCATCCCATTAATGGCAAGATGGAGTGTACTCGGGCGTAACCCACTCTGTCTTCGTACCCCTTACCCTTAGTCTAATTTTAGGACAATGATCATCACAAATGTCAACAAATTGAGTCTTCCAGTTATTCCACTCAAATTCAACATCTTTTCCGTCATTACTCTCCATTTTAGCAGCTAACAATGCCTCACAATATGTGATACGTCTTGTCGAAATGAGAGAGAAGTCGCAGATCAAAGATCCGAGTAAATCGACAAACTAATAAAAAAGTCAAATTTGAGAAATTTTTTTTTGTTGATTTTGGTTCTACAGCTTTATCTTTGCTCTGTTAAAAAAATGAGTGAAAATGGTAACGGGAAAGTGGTAAAAAAGCAGTTTTTCGGCGAGGGTTTTTTCGGTCATAATTTTTTTTCCGGACACAAGCGAACGTCCACGCTCATTTCCCCTCTCCGTTTAGCTCCGCCCTTAGCAACGCACGGCTTTGTCATGTGATGTGTGATTTCAATTGGATTTTTTGTTTCGTTTTTGTGAGCGAATAGCGAACTAAATCTCTTTAGCTGCACTAAAGAAATTTTGCGTGCGATGCCACAACCTGCTGTGAATAAAGCTGTTTCATCCGGATAGCGGAGCACGCAAACGAATGTCAAATCTAACAATCGGTGGGGGAGGGGGGGGGGGGCTTATGTGGGGAAAGCTACTTATTGCTTGACTTATAGCTATCTGGATCCAATGAATGTTAATTTCAGCATTTTATTTTAAGGGCCGCGATATCTGTTGTCCTGATGGGAAATTAAAACCTCCCTATTAACAAATTTGGTTCCATCAGGGAAACATAGAGCATACAAAGAGGTGACGTGATAATACTCTGATACAGAAGTACTTAGGTTAAAGTCTTCTGCAGTTTATTTTACAAAGTAACCGTGTTAAGAAAGTACGTTTTAACTAAACACGACGAAACAAAAATACATTTACTCTTAAAATAATTCATTTCTAAAATATTATTATATCTTCTTATTACTGGTAACAAGTTTGATCAATAAAAGACGAGATCGAGCAAATCATTTACGTTTTTATTTTCATTGTCTTAAGCTAACCTAGCCACTCATAAAACGTGATCAGAGAAATTCTAAATACATTCGGAGGCGCAAATATTTATTAAAAACATTTTGGAGCTTATCTCTATCCATATACTTATTCAAGAATATAAACAAAAGGCATAAGCCCCTTACAAGAATAATTTAGTTCATAGACCATTTATTATGTTCGAAATTTCAACAGAGTTCAGATCAAAATGACTCGCTTTATAATGAGTAAGAGCATACGCGATTGACATTCAAAGAAGCAGCAAACATCGGAATAAAACCCCAAAAGGTTTTAAAATAGTTTTGTTTCTAACTAATTTAGCGCCAGGATTGGTAAACACTTTTCTAAAGGCGCACTTTTTTCAAACAATTAGAAAGAGCATGAGTTTTTATTTATTTGACGAAGATATAACAACACTAACCAAATTTAGTTTCTTTTTTTGAGAAGATTGAATGTTATTTAGACAACATCGCTTGCTGCGTTTGCCTCGATCATGGCGTGACGGACGAGTATTGTTCTCTGTATATCTGAATGCAGCCTCCTCATTGGTCAATCGTTTCACCTTTGTAACAAGTGGTTGCTAGGGCATTTCGGTGAGTAGAGCGGTGACAAATGGTCTTATTTTTCTGGCTCGGAGTCAAATGGAAGTCAAACTTCGCAGACGTTTTTTCTCTTGATTTTGAATTTCCAAGAGCACATTCTCCTCGCGTTCAGAGGCTAATATCTCCACTTCTACTTTACTCTTTATAGTCGGGGTTATATATAAATTCAAGGCAATGAATCAGGGATCAATAATATCAAATAAAATGGATTTCAAAAATCGCGATTAGTCTCTCCTTTCGACGTGACGCGTCACATATAAGCTTACGTCTAACCGTCGATATGCTCTCGTATGGATAATTCTTGCGGGAGCTCTAGGTTTAAAGTGTTTGCTCACATCATTCACTAGCCTATGATCACTTAAGCCATGAATGACGACACCCTTTTCACTCACATTATTTGGTCGATTTGTTAGGATTAAATCTATTAATGTGGAACTAGTTTCAGTTATCCACAGATAAACGCAGTAAAAATTAAAAAAAATAAACCTGCAACTTGGAGAGCAGTTACACAACACGTCCGCCTGATAGGCGACCATGATATCATACATACATTCCAAGACGAACGCCATGTATTTTTTTTTTTTTTTTTTTTTTTTTTTTTTTTTTTTTTTGCGAGCTGAGTGAGCGTCGAGACAGCTCCTCAAGGTGCTCCCAAACTATTTGTTTATTTTTTGTTCAGTTTTGACTTTTGACGTTATTTGTTATATCAAACTGATATCATTATCTTCTGGAACAAATTGGATATCAGCAGAACTGTTATTACTTTGGATTTATCTGAGAAAAAAGAGATACTTTTATTTGGGTTTGTATTGGACCCAATGGGGAAGCCATTTTCAACCTATGTTTTGTTCACTGTGTGTATATACCGATGCAATATGTATCGCAGAGTGAGGAATGTGATTCTTTTCATACTTGGATATTATTTGGAGCTTTCTACAGCTGTTTTTACCAGTTTATTGTGTTAGACAACAAGCAGCATCATCAGCTATGGGATCCACCATGACTTTTTCATTTGTTCTGGTCCTACTTTTCTTTTGGGGAGCAACTCAAACAAGCCAGCAACCAGCACCAACATACCAGATCAACAATTACAGATATTCAGGTCGATGTACTTGTAGGCCTAAATATGGGTCAAGGAGAATTACTAAATTATGCGAATTATAATGAAGTATAATTATAATTCTATTAATAATAGCGAACTACAAGTTGAGGAGGGTTAGCATATTCCAGGTGCTAAGGCAGTGTCTTCACTACAAAGAATCTCTCTAAGCAATAAAACAATGAGTTAGAGTAGGTTCACCCGCACAGACTATAACAAGAGCGGACTGTGCTGAATAGGTATTTCTCAATCTCTATTCAAAGAACCAGAATGCAAAATTAAATTAGGAATGGTATATTGTACAAGGGACGAACACAATCCAAACAGATTAACTCTTCCGGCGTCCACTCAACAATGAACTCAATCGACTCAAACCAGATCAACAACCTTATACAGACTCCATTCCAATCAGCACAATTTCAATTAACAATCAGACAAGAGCACTCATTTGAACAACATCAAAACAGCTAAACTTACGCAAACATCCAACTACATAAATAAACCTCAGACTCAACATTTCTTGAGGGTGAAAGGGTTGCACAACTCTCAGAACCATTTCATCAGCTTCAAACAAACGCCATCTATCTCTCTTTAAACTCACAATACAACATCTCAGCTTCCAATTCTGCAAAATCCAGATCCCACGGTAATCCATAACACAATCAGCATTCAACCTTACATGAGGAAAACGGAAAATGCCACGGCGCGGGTGAGCTGGTGGGACCCTCCTCTACTTGGTATTTCGATCATTTATTAAATAGAATTATAAATCTATTATCGTTCTATTCTCCATTAATTTTAGTAATTCGTGTCATTACAATTATGAATCTCCATACAAGTTCTTCAAGAGCGATGTGCCATACTGTTCAAAGCAAGACCCCAGAAATTGACACTCAAACTAGCAGTGGATAAAAACCGATATTGGATAGAAAACTACTACTGTTGAGTCAATCTAACTATAATTAATCGCTCACATTTAATTGAAGGAAAAAATTTATTCTCACAAACAAAACACAATCTTCTCCTTTGGGATTTAAATCAAAAGTCAATGAACAATATACTCGAATATTGTTCTACTAAAGTAAGATCTACACCGTCTTGGCTTTTTTATTTTTTTTTTTTTTTAACAAAACGTCTCAACTCTTCTTACCTTAGACACTATCGCTTTGCACTTATAGCACTCGGGCAGCTTAGATGACCGTCAGAATCACAAGTGAATTTACTGTTAGATAACTAAAAACTAGCAGATTGAAAGAGGATTTCATCAATGGCCTTAGCAAGTGATTTAAATGTTAACACTCGACCAGTTACATCAGTTCGATACATGGGGATATCGCTTACAGAGCGTTGCGACTCCGTGCAGCAACTATGGACGAGAGATACACTGCCGCCACTAACGTAGCTATGGGCTTAGAAAATAACTGACCAGATATCCGATACCGAACAACACGCAACCACTGATTTCAATCCACCGAGCCAAAGTCCTTGTCACCCGTTTTACTGTGGTGTTTCTCCTGCGTTGAAAATAAAAACGTCTATGTCTCTGTTCCGCTCCCTCAAGCGCAGACTCAGTTCACGCTTAATTTGTATCTCCTCAGACCTAGGGTCGTAAACCCTAACACAAAATCCTTAGCACTCTTCACAGTCGCGGCTAATGATGAAACACTCCACTTGTTTGATTCGCTACAAACATAGTAATCTAATCACGAAGTCGTTTATTTTGTTATACTCCGTAAGAAGAACAATCATGATTCATCTCTATAAATTGAATACAGCAAGGACGGTCATCTAGACATGAAAAGAGTTTCGAGATTTCGATCTTGAGCGGGGAAACACAGAGCCGCATCAAACCTGCATAACATCTTATTGAACTCAATTTCGCGAAATAATGTTATTCTTGGAATTTTGGTGGCCAAAGATCTAATGTAGTTCAAAACACAGCACGGCAATAGGCATCCCCATCGAACTTACTAATATACCTTGCCACACGTCACTGCCAGTATTTCTTGTGTTTAGGCTGGCATTAACCTGATAAACGTTATCCCTATCATCTAAAACGGAATAACAACAAGAGGGTGTTGACACACCCGAAATGCCCCTCAACCTAGGAGGGATGTACAGAAGATAAAAGACTATGATCGACGTATGAATTAATACGTAGACATAAGCATATTGCCACGCAGAACTGAATCCTCATTGCGCCAGAAAAATCTAGATTATGTCACTAAAGATGGCGGAGCAAGGATTAACATATACCACGTTCACATACACCACTCCGCCAGTTGCCTTCCAACCGATTCTGTATGTCCAAGCTGTCTTCACTGCTCAGCCGATCGGTATTTGGAGCGGACGAGTAGGGATTTGAAGCGTGATCTGAATATCTCCTGCCTGTTAGTGCCAACGTCCGGCGTATTGCTAACCCAAAGCGGACTACGCGTGTAGATTTGTATATCGCGGTGGTCGTTAGCAGGCAGAAGGACTTCGTTTCACTGGAGAAAGTAATCAGGGGGTGGGCCACTAACTGTTGCAGATAGGGTCCCGGGAACCACGAGTGCTGCGCCCTTCCAATAAAGTGCGCTATTAGTACAGTGCCGTGCACGCGAGTACCGGTCCTACTCCTAACTTGTAAGCGAGAAACTCCTAGCAAATATGACCAACAATCAAGGCGTGGGAATAAAATTACTAAGGACGGAATCCATAGAAAATATATCCCATCGAAAATGGAAATAAAGCCATCCACCTACTAATAGCCAGGGCTTCGCATCAGAAACTTTGGACGACACATCATGCAGACTGATACTTCCAATGACTTTCTCACAATGACTAAGCTGCTGCTTCCATATTTTCTAGGACACGTTATTGATGCATTCCACCTCCCTCACAGCCAGGTCGCGAAGAGGGTTTGCCGACAGAAATTTGTTGCAAGAAGCAAAACATCATGCCATGGCTTTTCCATTACGACTTTTCCGCGGGCAAATTTTTCCAATATAATTCCCTGACTGTTAATCCTACTGGAACTCACCATATGACCTCAGACACAATTTTCCAGGATTTCCAGAATTCCCACGGATTTTTCTCCTGACTGTTGCGACGAAACCCTGTCTACACATGCACATACGGACTAATCAAACTTCCAAGGAAAAGACGATCATTGCGGAATTATTGATGACTTTATCTTTTGACGCAACAAAATCAATGCTCTAGGGCCTGAACTGTCGACACTCACATAATCACGAGCAAAAATATACTGTGGAAAAGAGAACATATCACTTCTTTACCTTCATATCACCTTTCTTTAGACCAACACACATCCAGCCCACTCTGTTTGGGTCTGTGCCTGCACACTGGAGGATGCTAATCCATATCTTATTATTTAAACACCTCAAGACACCAAATTACGAATCATTATTATTTCATTATAAAGACAGGACGATTAGCCCCCATCTTATTAGCTGTAGGTCACAAGACACGGTAGCTAGAACGCCTTATATACATCCCAATAATAATCTGGCTTCAGCAGAAGAACAAAGATCATTGAGATATGTAATGTCGCCACATTCCCTGTCGTCCAATTGTGCATCTTATCATGTATCCAAAGTGCGTATAATAGTCAGAGTGCTCTCTTCTGTAGTGTGTCCATAAACATAACGAAAGTCATTTACTAATGTCAGAATAATGTTGAAGAATCAGGTGGCACACGAGTCCTGAGAAAAGAATCATCACAAATGACAATACAGCCCCCATCCCGAGAGGCTAGCATCCGTGTGATATGTAAATGGAGATGTGGTATTGAATATGGGTTTGAAAAAGGAGGCCGGCTGTTGCAAATCACCAATTTATTCATTCACCTTTATGTCCTGAACTTAAAGAAATAATCGCGAATCGAAATCCCCGGAAGAATTTGAAGGTCTATTGTCTTTGCTTTTTTTCAAGAGATCGAAATGCAATTTGCCTATTGGAAGGCAAAAAAGGGAGGAAACAATAGACACTATGAAGTTGCAAATTCTCGTATCTTTACATCAGTATATCGATTTCAAAGAGAATCACCTTTGGAACGTATGCGGCATGACTTTATCTCTGTGGAAGAGAAATCGTCATTGTTGTGTCAATTTCACAATCACTAAATAGCCATCTTCTGTGGCTTCAAACAAGATTTCTCCCGTATTGACAATAATCCTAATTCTTTCACACCAAATCCAAAACGTATTTCGTATGTTCCTCACACTATCCCCGCCAGGATCTTGAATAATCAAAATGTCATCCACTATAATATATAAAGATTATTGCCTCTGCTGCGAATAAGCTGCAATTATTTTTCATGATTTTGGTAAAAACCTTGGCGGCGCATAACTAAGACCGAAAGGAAGACACTGGAAGGACAAAGTTTGCCCATCCCAGGCAAAAATAGGATATCCTGAAAAATCCCATGGGAGTGGAGGAACGGGCCGGAAAAACTATGCCTATTAAGTTCAATAAGACGTAGAAAGTCAATTGTATGAAATTCAAATTTTCAGTAACAACACAACATTCTCCATCCTTAGATTAGTTCATATCTCCAAACGAATCGTTTTAGATTCACTTCCAGGGAATGTAATAATCAGCCGTCCTCAGAATCACTACAATTCTCTCTTAACGAATTGTAAAAATGGGTAGAAACACTATTATAGGCCATTGCTTTCGGCCGAATTTCTTTAATCGCCTTTTTTCTCTAAAATTTGTAGGAAATTCTCCACACTCGCCAATTGCCTCCCTATTTCATTCAAAGGAATAAGGCGAAAAATTTGATGGAAGTGAATACTGGACTGGTGTCTGCACAAAATCAATTTTGTAGCCTGAAACTGAACAGATGAGTATGTATCACTTACTAATTTATATAGATTGCGAGATAGGTTGAAAAGAAAAGCTGACAAAAGTAAAAGTTTGCTAGATTGGAAGCATTTCAGAGGAGTTCGAAACCACATCAACAATATGAGAATAATATTAAAAAAGAACTTTTATAAAACAGGTGTTCAAGAAAATACTGAGAGAAACCCTAGACAACTATGGAATTTCTTAAAATCATGTAATTCAAATAATAAATCTGTAAATGAAAGTCAGGGTTTGGAAATCAATGGAACGGTCGAATCTGATAAACAAGTAATATAATAATAATCATTTTGTATCTATTGGTGTTAATACAGGTCATTCAGATGGTAATGCGGGTAGATATTTCGAATCACTACCTACTGCCTACAAGATTTATTTTTGAGGAAATAAGTGATGAATTTGTCTTGAGTGAATTGAACAGATTACAGATAAACAAATCACCTGGACTTGATATGACCAGTGGTCGATTACTAAAAATTGCCACTCCATCTAATTATAAGCACCTTACTAGATTCTTTAATTTGTCATTACAATTAGGCAAGTTGCCTTCTGAATTAAAAGAAGCTAAGGTTATTCCATTGTTCAAAGGAGGGGATAGAACTGAATTGAATATATATATCGACCCATTTCCATAATACCTATTGTTATGAAAATCATGGAACGGGCAGTACATAATCAACTGCAAGAGTACCTTGCAGAAAACAATGTTCTTTCACTTCATCAATCAGGCTTTCGTAAGGGTTAAAGTACTCATACTGTTTTAACCTGTCTTTCTGACTATATTTCTCGACAAATGGATATGGGTCGAATGACTGGCGCGGTCTTTATTGACCTCGCTGCGCAAAGCTTTCGACTCTGTAAATCGAAAGATATTATTGGAAAAACTATGTATATATGGTATACAGGGCCAAGAATTAAATTGGTTTGTAGATTATTTAAAAGATCGGAAACAAAAAGTGCTATTGGGGAAAAATCTGGTTGGGGTGTGACAGTGTCAGGTGTGCCCCAGGGTGCCAATTTAGGCCCGCTGTTGTTTACTATCATGGTAAATGATCTTCCAAAAGTAGTATCTAAATGTAAAATAATGTTATATGCAGATGATGCTGTGTTGTTTTATAGTGGTAGAAAATGTGAGGACATTGAAACCACATTGAATTTTCATCTGAAATTAGTCAAAGAGTGCATTGAAGAAAAATAATTTGGCATTAAACCCTTCAAAAACTGAATTTATGTTATTCGGTTAATAAATGAAACTTGATAAACTTGAAAATAATATTTGCATTGAAATCGGACAATTTCAAATAACCCAGGTGTATACCTTTAAATACTTAGGGGTTGGCTAGACCCATCATTAAATTGGAAAGAACATGTAACAAAAACAAGTAAAAAGATAGGTTCAAGAATAGCATTACTTGGTCGTTCAAAACGATACTTACCTTTTTAAGCACTAAAGCTCCTTGCCAATGCATTAATTTTACCATTATTTGAATATTGTTGTAATGCATGGTCTAATTGTTCTCAAAATGTTAAAGATGTTATTGTTAAACAACACAAGAAAATGGCCAGAGTAATTGTTGGCACAGATATACGAACCCCAACTCAACAAAATCTTAATAAACTTAAGTGGGTAACTATCCAAAATAGGTGGAAATTTTCTCAATGTAAAATGATTTATTCTGTTTCTCAAAGTCAAACACCAATTTATATCTTAGATATGTTTACAAAGTCTCAATCAGTTCATGGACATAGAACACGCAGTGCGGAAAATTTAGGTTTGATATTACCAAAAATTAAAACTCAGATGGGACAGAACAGTTTTTCTTATGAAGGTGCAGTAATTTGGAATAGTTTGCCAAACCGTGTTTCAAATTGTTAGTCTGATCCATTGTGTTTAGTTCTTTTGTTATTTCACTGACCAAAAAAAAAAGGTATGATATATTGTTTGAGGTAAAGTAGTCCAGGCTAGAGACCATGTAACCTTGTTTTTTGATATATACAATGTTTTTTATGATTCTTTGTCAATTCGAGGGTGCTGATTCCAAATCCGATGAGTGCCAGACGCGAAACCTTGAGCATTTTTCACAAATCGCGAAAATTCAAAATGGCCGCCAAAATGGCCGCCAAAATATGAAAATGAGTATTCTAATGGTATTTCTGAGGTTGTTTTGGTGGTTTCTTGTCAATTTGAGAGTGCTCATTCCAAATCCGATGAGTGCCAGCCGCGAAACCTCGCGGATTTTACGCAAATCGCTAAAATTCAAAATGGCTGACAAAATGGCCGCCAAAACTGGAAATCAGTATTCCAAGGGTATTATTGGGTTTTTTTTGGTGGTTTCTTATCATTTCGAGGGTGCTGATTCCAAATTCGATGAGTGCCAGCCGCGAAACCCAACATATTTTACGCAAATCGCTAAAATTCAAAATGGCTGCCAAAATTCCCGCCAAAACTAGAAATCAGTATTCCAAGGGTATTTCTGGGGTTGTTTTGGTGCTTTCTTATCAATTCGAGGGTGCTGATTCCAAATTCGATGAGTGCCAGCCGCGAAACCCAACAGATTATATGCAAATCGCTGAAATTCAAAAATGGACGCCCAATTGAAAATGCGTATTTTATGGGTATATTTTAAGGTTCTTTGGTGGTTTCTTGCCAATTCGAAGGCGCTGATTCCAAATCCGATAAGTACCAGCCACAAAAATACACAGGACAGAAAAGAAAGAAAAGCCGTGGAAAGAAATGGCCGAAGTCATGTAAAATCTATTTTATGGCCAATTGCCAGTTATAAGTTATGAGACTCTTTCGGCCGTTTACTGTCATAGGGTCCCAAGCTAACCGTGCTTCCAGCATTGAACAATATTGAGGCTCCCCCACAACCACATGAAAAAATGCTCTCCAATCATGATTCTTTTCCTTATCAAAATTATTCTCTCAGTTGTTTGCCTTCGGCCTTCAAGAAAGTCACCATTACCTATAAGGGTAGGATAAAGTCAGATCTTACGGGGAGCCCGCACCCTCCGCCTCGGCCCACCCCCTTGATCGGATCCGCCCCTGACTTGAAGAAGAAGTACGCCTATATATCCTGCATCTGTTCAGAACAATTATTTTTTATTTAGTCGTGTTCGATCATTTAGTTTTATGTAATGTGTTTCCTGTTGTTCAATACATCATGAAAGGGTTAATAATGGAAACCCTGGATTTTATTTACAGCCTCTATTCTGTCGGGGGGGGGGGGATCCAAGAATATTTTTTTGATGTCGGGATTACTCACAAACCCAGTCTTTAAATTATATTTTAAAAAATGTATTACGTCTGTAATAGTGCGGTGAGATATATATGAATAAGACATATACAAAACATTATACAATATGAAAAAAAATATCAGAGACTGAATCATATGACTCATTTTGCTAAAAGTAAAATGGTAAATGTTCTATTTCTAGGACTCGCGTAATTTTGAATGAGTAGACCTAGGGCCTACCCATAAATTGACAAGAGCCACTAGATAACGTAAGAAATACTGATGAAATAGGCATTTTCACGAATTTGTTTTCATTTGGAATTTAATAAGCCTTTTTCATGACTGTCGGCCGATTTCACCCGCTTTGCGTTAAAAAAAAAATCAAGGTTTCCCAGAAAGGTTCCCATCGAATTTGGAATCAGAGCCATGAAATTGAAGTTTTTAAAAAATAACCTCGGATAAATACACATAGAAATTTTTCAACGTGGCTGATGGCAGCGAATATTGACGATTTGGGCAAAATGCTCAGGGTTTCGTGCTTCAAACTCATCAGATTTTGAATCAGCATTCTCAATTGAAAGAAATTATCCGGAAAAAAAAAAACAACCTTAGATAACAATAATCATAATGCACGTTTTCATTTCACTTGGCGGTCGTTTTGAATTGTAGAGGGGTTGCACGGTTGGCACTCATTGGATTTGGAATCAGCACCCTTAAATTGACACGAAACCACCAAAACAACCTATGAAACAATACACATTTTCATTTATAGACAGATGATTTTAGTGGTTTACAAAATCCTGTAGGATTTTGTGGCTGTTAATCATCAGATTTGGAATCAGCGCCTTCGAATTGGCGGGCAAGAAACCACCAAATACCCTGAAATATACCCATAGAACACGCATTTTCAATTGGGCGTCCATTTTGGCGTCCATTTTAAATTTTAGCAATTTGCGTAAAATATGTAGGGTTTCGCGGCTGGCACTCATTGAATTTGGAATCAGCACCCTCGAATTGATAAGAAACCACCAAAATACCCTTGGAATACTGATTTCCAGTTTTGGCGGGAATTTTGGCAGCCATTTTGAATTTTAGCGATTTGCATAAAATATGTTGGGTTTCGCGGCTGGCACTCATCGAATTTGAAATCAGCATCCTCGAATTGATAAGAAATCACCAAAACAACCCCAAAATACCCTTGGAATACTAATTTCCAGTTTTGGCGGCCATTTTGTCAGCCATTTTGAATTTTAGCGATTTGCGTAAAATCCGCGAGGTTTCGCGGCTGGCACTCATCGGATTTGGAATCAGCACTCTCACATTGACAAGAAACCACCAAAAACAACTTCAGAAATACGATTGGAATACTCATTTTCATATTTTGGGGCCATTTTGGCTGCCATTTTGAATTTTCGCGATTTGTGAAAAATGCTCAAGGTTTCGCGTCTGGCACTCATCGGATTTTAAATCAGCACCCTCGAATTGACAAAGAACCATCAAAAAACATTGTATATATCAAAAAACAAGGTTCGAGTCTTTTCCTATGGGGCCTAGCCTGGACTAAAGTCCTTTGTTCCAGGATGTTAATTTGAATGTTTGTATATATCTCACGTACGTTCCTCCTTGGATCTTGGCGTGCGCAGCCATATTGTGCGGTGGTCACATGTTTGGATTTCCATGGTCACATCACGTCTTAAGTGAAACGTTCACTTCCACGCCATACTAGTCCCGTCCTGGACGATTTATGATGCCCCTTGCCTTTCCGATCTACGCTAGTCCGCGCTGTGCGCGATTCCTAAATTCACTTCACCCAACGAATTCACTTTATCCCTCGTGTACGTTATGTGGGTACGTACGCGCCGTGTGTGCGTATGTATGGTAATACCAGTGAAATAATGAACTACAGTCCAGGGGGTGGACTACGCCATACACATAAGAAAGTCGTAGATAGATGCAAGTTGTGTTGTGACCATGCGGTCTATTGTCATCTTGTGCGACGAAGGGTTCGTTCATTTATGTTCGTGTTTTTTCATGCAACAAAATGACACCGAAGACAAAATAGTAAAAAATCCACAGAAATAACACAAAAGCGACAACGTTGTGAATATACACTCTACTTTGGATATTGGTGTTTTGAAATATACAATTAAACACACAATTTGGCGTTTATATGGTCACTTTTAAGAGTGCTCAAAATGACGATTTATTTTTTACTAAACCAAATATAGAAATTATATGTGCTTTTATAAATCATAATTTTTTAATATCTCTTCCCTTTTTGATATTTTGAAAAAATATGAAATTTTAATTAGAAGTTAACTGAACCGATACCGTTTGTGGTTCAAAGAGGATAGTTTTTTTGACTTGAGGACGCCCCTTTGAAATCAGGTAAAATCTTCTCTTTCTTTACAATAAAACCATAGATTCGTAACAAGTACATTTCATCATTATGTCAATCGTTTATTTATGATTTTAATGTTGATATCAATCATCGAAATTAAATTTGGAGTGTGGAAATACAATGTATGTCTATGTTTCGTTGGTTAATGCTGCAGTAAACAGGAAAAAATTAATTAATATTGTATTGAACTCGCAGAAAATAAATGTCAGCGTGCGTTAAGAGGCTATATCGCCGCGACTATCGGCCAGTTTTCCAGTCCCATTCCGGTGTTTGGTATATTCACGTGGGTTTCACAAGTGATATTCCAGGATGTGTCTCCAAGTAAAAAAAACTATCCTCCTTAAACCAACAACGGTATCGGTTCAGGTAACTTCTAATTAACATTTAATATTTTTTTCAAAATATCAAAAAGGGAAGAGATATTGAAAAACTATGATTTTATAACCCCAAAATTCGTCGTTTTGATCAGGCTTCCAAGATGCATAAATAACTGAGCGAAATAATTCCCAATTGTTTGTTGAATTAGTTTTATTTGATACACAATCTCCAAATTCAAGATGCATATGCACACATTTTGCCACTTTTGATGTATTTCGGTGTTTTTTTTTTTTTTTTTTTTTATTTTGCTGTCCAACTCGTTTCTACTGCTTGAGAAAAACATTACAACAAATTACCGACCGCTCGCGTTGCACACGAAAACTAGCGTGCGAGCGCACCGTAAACCAACATGGCGCCCTCCTGGCGGCGAACACATAACCAATAGGCGAGAAACGTACGTGATCTTTTCTTTTATGTTTGTAGGGCCTCCATGAAAAACAATGTTTTGATCATTGATGGAGTTACCCTACTGAAATAAGACAAATAAATATATAAATAAATCAATATATCCCCAAATATAACGCAGCAGAATTCCGCACGGCCGAGTTACATCGGTGTTAGGGGATCGCGCTCTACATTGCACACGAAGTGTCTTAATTTATGCCTGCTTAACCTTCTTCAAATAAATGCAGTAAATACACTCTGTTCGCAGTGCTATATATTATAAGCACGGGTTTGGTGGCTTTGAGCTATTTTGCAAGGTTCATCCTTCCATAATTATGCTAACGTTCTAAACTACGTCCTACGTCTTCCAGCGAAAACCCGCTCTTAATTATGCAACGGGACTCAAAGGTAGCCTATATGTCCATGTGTCATGAATTGTGTGCAAAATGCGTTACATGTCAAAACATTTGTAGAAATATACATTGCAGTCGCGGATCTAGGGGGGGGAGGCAACGGGCCCGCGTCCCCCCCCCCCAAAAAAAAAAAACGAAAAAAGGACGGGCGACCCGATTGAGCCCATAAACCTTACCCCTATGGCCGATACATGATAACCTCTTTAAAAAAAACACCCCCCCCCCGCTTATCGCAAAACCAGCGTGATGTTAACATTTTGAGATGTACCTTTTTGCTGGCCCGGTGTGATGGAAAAAAAAAATAGGTGTAGCAAAATAAAAAATTCCAATTATGAAAAATTTGAAACGAAAATCTGACTACAAATCTACACCAGCTCTCCATCAACATCGCTGATGTTACAGCGCGTACGGCACGGACCACATACAGCAATATACACACGGCGTATCAGCATGCATTATTCTCTGCGCTAACGGTCAACGGTTCGCACCGCACGGTATATTTTTCGAGGTTCGAAAAAATAGGAATGAATTTTTATAATCGCAATATAATGACAAACATACACATTTGAGCTTAATCGTGTTGTGGGAAGATATAGTCATTGATATACTACTATATCCTCTCAAAAACTAGAAATGTTATAATTTTTGCCTGCAAAACGATGTCACTACCTTTCAGCAAAGTTTATTGCATTTCCACTCAATTGTGTATCTACGTATATGCAAATAAAATTGGGGGGGGGGAACATTTCTTTAATTTTTTTTTTTATATAAAATTGCATGTTACATATTTTCATACATGCAATGCATTGCCTATCATGGCGTGTGCATGGAGTATGCTTTAATCAATTGATTAAGTGACTTTTGAGAATCTACTTGACATTTATTTAAATCCAGGTAAATTCCCCCCCCCCCCAAAAAAAAAAAAAATGATATATCACTCAACCTATAAGACTGAACGGATGCAAAAATATAACTCAGCAAAGAATAAGAACAATGTAAAACAAACGGAAATTCCCTATACTTTACTACATGCCTCCACTGTAGGATGTAGGAACCTCCCCTTCCCTACCCTATTCCACTCAAATTATCTTTGTATTGACATTATGAGCAGGACAAAGCTGAAACTTCACAGACAGGTAGCCTGATAATTTATCTACAATTTGAGACATGGTACAACTCATGACTGTGCATTATTTGTATGTTAAGTGAAGAAATGTGAAGGAAAAAAAATCCTCCAAAATGTAACGCTTCCACCCTTTTACTATATTTCAATATGTGTCAATAATTTAATTTTAACTGTTTTTTTTATATATATATATAATAGATGGAAACATTCCGTGGACTCTGCCTTCTCATCATGCGCAGTATTAGGCAGCGACGATTCCTACGGTATTTATCTTTAATGTATTCTATTCATTTATTTGTTATTATTTTTTTATTATTTATTTGTTTGTTTCTATTGTTTTTTTTTATTTTCTATTCATTTTTATTTGTTTTATTTTATTTATTATTAGTATTCATTTATTTATTTTCTATTGATTTTAATAATTTCTATATATGTATTTATTTATTTATGGTTTTATATATATTTATTTTTTTATTTTTATTTTTTTCTTGATTTATTTATTTTATTTTATTTTATTTATTCTATTTATTTGTTTATTTTATTTTATTTATCTATTTTATTTTATTTTATTTATTCTATTTATTTGTTTATTTTATTTTATTTATTTATTATTATTTTTATATTTTTTTTTTTTTTGGGGGGGGGTCAAGGTAGGGGAGACCGGGTATGGAAGTTACACGGGTCAGTTGTTACAGTTCTCAGTGTGCTAAGTTGCAACAAGCGAGTTAGTGCTAACTGGCATCTATATACAGCCTACACATAGCTGTGATGAATTGCCGGTCGTGAGGTTTCTCCGTTGTTTTATTAAAAAGTAAATCAACAAAGGCCATTTTTGACAGTTCCAAGTGAATTTTTGACAAAAATTAAAATTTGTAATAGTTCTTACAACTGAAGGCACATGATGATAGTCTGGTATTGTGAATATAGTACATGTATGTCACTAATATACCCCTGAGCCATGCCCTGTAATTCTGCCCAATGGCTTTGCTACAGTTGATTTTATTTGTAAAATCACCCATGGGTATGGTTGTTACAACAACCTACCTCATGTCGATGTAACAGCCTATCCCAATTATACATGTAAAGTAATTTTGTTTCAATTTTTCAGGGGTTAATATTTTGATATTTCTATTATTACTTTAGTCTATTCTAGAGCTCTACTTGATCTGCTGTTAACGATACCAAGAAATTGGAAAGTTGAAACAAAAGTATTGTATAAGAGATTTACACATTTTAACAAATTACCCCGTATGTTTATACATAGTAACAATTGACCCCGTATGGTGTAACAACCTACCCCGTATACGGGGTAGGTTGTTACAAAAAAAATGTCTTCATTAATTAAGCTGTAGTTAATTTGTGTTTACATGTTTTCAAGTTTTATGTGCCTCAGATTTTAGCCAACATAATAGGCTAACTACAGACCCAAAAAGGAGTGTGTGAGTACTTTCATTAGAATTATCTGGCCCAAAATGTGATTTTTGTAACGTCCATACCCGGTCTCCCCTACCTCTTTCACATGGTTTTATATCAGTTGTTATACAGGTCCTAATAACTGATACTAAATGTTTTATTACAATGTTCATGTTTGTGGAATTTATTTAAAATGTTTTGTGGGCAAATTGTTTTTACTACTAGTATTATTTTGCAATTATTAATAAAATGTACAAAGAAAATGTTTATATATAATTGTAACTTCTTACCACAAATTTAATTATGATCCAGACCCATTCCAATGCTACCTGTGTATAAAACAAGCTATTTAAGAAATGTTTTTAGACCTTCATCCGTAATGTTAGTCCAGAAGCTCTCCCTTTAAGATTCTCTATTTCTTCTTCACACACTGCGCTTCACCGGTAAGTTTGGATATCGCATGATCGGACGGTGACGCTATTCTTCACTCACTCCTCAAGAGTGAAGAGAGCCAGCGTTGAAATTTGGACAACGAGCATTTGCCGATTTCATTATCGTAACGATCAATACACGTGAACATAATAGTATCGCTAATATACATTATACTTTTTTGCTCATATCGTGCATGGTATGTGTTTGGTAGTGTAGTGGCGGGACGTGGCAGTTTGGAGACGGGGTGGGGGCAGGGGAGCATATAAGCATGGTTGTAACCATTCCTTGGCTCCATTTTGCCGAATGAAATCTATTGATTTCTTAATTTTCAATTCTTTACTAATTCAAAATATTATTCAAAAGGGGGGGGGGGGAGAGGGTGGCGGACGGGCGAACCGTGGTTCATCATTGAATTCTATTGATTTGATTCTTATAACTATTCTTTGAAAGGGGGGGGGGGCTGGCGGACGGCGGACCGTGGTTCAGCATTCGGAAATAAAGCTTAAAATTAAGGCTTAAAATGAAAATAATGCAGTTAGTGAAAGAAAATTTGGGACTGTCAGGTGGAGGGGTAATAAACACTTTGCTCTTGAGATAACTCCAAAGAAAAAAGTCACAAGTCAGATCCGAAGATCGAGGTGGTCACTCCATGCACATCATGATACAAGGTCGTCACTCGATTTCCAAAAACGTCAGCCAATCTGTTTCTTACTGTAACTAGTCGATGGGCTGATGCACCATCCTTCTGATTTTTTTTTTTTTTTTTTACAAAACTCCCGATGTTTCACGCCTCAGTGGGCACAATATACAAGAAAATCTTGCAAATGAGAAGAAAGTTATGGGCTTCGTCATCGTTTAGTGACTTTTCGAATACGTAATTTGAATAAAGATCGTGTTAGAGATAATAATAATAATAATGATAATAATGTGATTTGTATTGCGCACGTATCCACTCTGTAGAGTGCTCAAGGCGCATTGTCATATTATTATTACCCGGCTTAGCTAGGCTACCCCGAAAGGCGCTCACAGCATTCAAGGAATTTCTTCCTACCGGTACCCATTCATCTCACTTGGGTCAAGTACGGCAAATTTGCAGGTTGACACCTTGCCGAAGGATGCTAGTGGTATGGACGGGATTCGAACCGCGTACCTTGTGATCGTAAGTCCGCCGACTTATCCATTCGACCACACCACTCCCACATCAGTTGATCAGTTGAAGCTATATGCAAAGTTTCATGACATAACTCAAGGTAGAATTAACAACAATCCTCAATGAAAAAAGGCAGAATTTCACATTTGTCGGGTATTAATTTCCTCCTCCATTGACTTTATGTAAAGACGTTTAACAAAAATGAAATTCGGCATATTTTAATTGTCAATTTCTGTTCATTCTGAATTTTGAGACATTTTATGAAGCTTTGCACATAGCTTCAACTGGTCTCTAACTAATGATCTTTATACGGAGCTGAAAACTTTCTTCTTATTTGCATGATTTTCTGGTGACAGCTCGTTATTCCGAAGGTTCATTATTCCGAAGGTTCGTTATTCCAAAACGAAAGTGCCTATACCTCGATGTTCGTTAATCCGAACATTTGTGGCGTTATTCCGAAGGTTCGTTCATCCGAAAATAAAATAGGGTTCGTTATTCCGAAGGTTCGTTAATCCAAAAACGAAATAAGGTTCGTTAATCCAAAGTTTCGTTACTCCGGAGTTTCGTTTATCCGAAAATCTGAAAATTAAATAAGGTTATATTAGTTATTCCGAAACTGAAATAATCTGTGGCGATGCCGGGAAAACTGGAAGGGCATGCTTGGTAGAGGGGTAGGTTAGAATCACCGTTGATGTTCAATTCCCTGATAGCAGACATGGTCGTAATACCGTCGTAATGACGTCGTAAACTAGTAATACTGGTCATACGTCGTATAAACGACGCACGGTGGGCCAGGCGTCAGCAAAAGCGCCAAAACTGGTTTCTGGTCACCTAACCAATTTTGTTTTTTTTTAATATCCTCAGCAAAGATTGCAACCTCTAGAACATCTCCATAAAATATTTCATCATGAAAATGATTTTTAGTTGGTTATTTTTCTTTCAAATGATCAGAAAATGACTTGTTAGTGGTACACCATGTGTAAATGACAAATTTTCGCTATTTTGCATTTTTTACTAAATGGGTAGTTCAATATATCTAAAATTAAATTTGCTTCTTTAAGAATAATCATTTTTAGTGAACATAGGATTTAAAGACAAATAATTAATCCATTCGGAAGTAATTTTGGGAGAAACCACTAAATAATGGGGGAAAAATGCATTTTTTTTTTTATTCATACGCATAAAATTTCAAAATTACTGCCGATTGCTGCACTAAAAATACAATGAGAGTCTTTGTTATAGTTTATGCTTTACATCAATACCAAAATTAGCTGCAACCTCCTGCAACCTTCGGAGATATAACCAATTTTCCATCCGCATGTTCGCCTATTTTACCGTCAAAATCTGCTAAAAGCGATAATGCGCACGTATTGCGCACACAAAAGTCTCACCGTAAGTGGCGTAAATATTTCAATTGAAAGCCGAAAAACCAAAACAACCAAAACACATGAATACAATGACTTTCATGAAATACAGACATGTGTGCTTATGGGGTTGATATATAGTCTTTAGACTGTTACCCCCCCCCCTCCCCCACCCCCAAACCTATAAATTTCATGACCATCTGAATTGATCTTAATCTTGAAATAGTATTATGGTACTTAATTAGGGGCTCATGATCACCTATGTCATAATAGGTTATCATCGTTTTTTTCCAAACAATTATTACGTAATAAAGTCAAAACCGATCATTCTTAAATTATGACTTGTATTATTATATGTTTTGCTACTTCGGTCAGGAGAACATGTAAGACTTCCTACTTATAACACATTTTAACTCTGTCCTTATCATTATACTCTCCTCATTTTTATATTTATAGTTTGATATCATTGTTGTTGTTTTTTAATTTTGTCTTTCGAATTTCTGTAATTTTTAGACCCCATGGAAGATCAGCATTGTTATGTTTACAAAGCTGAATGGGCCATGAAGCCATTTGTGCTTCTTTTATTTTTTTTGAAATATATAAATTATATGTTTATATGATAACTGTTATTTTTATTGTTGCGATTTGGAAAATACAATACAATACAATACAATAAGTTCAATTAGAGAAGGAATCGTAGATAAATTATATAAATTGCAATAACTTTTCCGTCATAATCAAGAACAATTAGCCAAAATCAAAATGATTTTCTACTTACTTGATGAATAGGCCTACTGGTCTCATCAGGAAAACCGTATTTTATGAATAAAAAAAGAGTCTCCCCTTTCGTTAGTCCGTAAAACCCCATTAACGTTCCAAATAGTATATAATTTTTTTTTTTTTTTTAAGGCATTTTTTCCTCGTCCAGTAAAAAAAACAGTATGTTAATAAAGTCACATAATTTAAAAGATACTCTAATCATGTTAACAATGTTTTCGTGGTCTAAACCCCATACACACCTCACTTATGAAAATAATATCAGTTATGTAACTTTTACAAAGAAATCCGCTCTAACCAATCAGAAATGTGTTTTAATGACGTCATAGACATTTGGAAAATACTCTTATGGTGTTTCTCATGTCTTGAAACCCCCTATAAGTCCCACTAATCAAAGTAAAATGAATATGCCTATGTGTTACTATTGATATTTGTCTTGTCCAATCTGAAAAGAGCATTTTAATGACGTCATAAGTTTTTGAAATTGTTCTCATCGAATTCCGCGGGTCTGAAAACCATAGAAGGACTTTTCTTAAGAATTTAGTTATCTGTCTTCGGTGAGGAATTAGTTTTGTCGCACTTTTAGTTCATTCTGGCCCACTGTGCGACGTCTTCATAACGTCATATTGACCACTTTCAACGACAAGTATATTTTGCATTTTTAAATGACAACATTATGACGTGATTATGACGTCTACTATTTACCAATCTAAGACGAGTAAATTTGCATTTTTATATCTCCAGATTATGACGTGATTATGACGTCATTTATTGACCAATCTACAACGAGCAAATTTACAATTTATATGACCAGATTATGACGTGATTTTGACATCATTTATTGACCAATCTACAACGATTGAATTTGCAATTTATATGACCAGATTATGACTTGTTTATGACGTCATTTATTTACCAATCTACGACGATTAAATTTGTATTTTATACAGTGCGTCCCAAAAAGAACTATACACTTTTGAAATGGCTGCCAAATCAAAAATATATGATTTTAGGTAATGAAATTTACATGTATTGAAAGCTCATTATCCCAAATTTCGTATGACATCAAAAAGTCCGAAAATAAGTCATGCATGAATGAGCAGCGTTCACTTTTGTAAAGGGTATGGAAATTAGGGTGCGCAGGAATTGCCCTACCAATTTGTATGAGGAAAGTCATTTGGAGCTTATGGAATTGAGGATGACATGCAGAATTACTGATCAATTATGATGAGCTGGGGTTTGCTAAATGAAATTTGTGGCATTGGGGATTACATTTTTCAAAGGGGAGATGATAGGCTTGTGGGACTAGTTCATTTTCATGCAAGAATCGATATTATGTTTATCTCTCATTGCCAGACCTGTAAATTTCGCTGGGGGAGTATTGGTGCATTTTGAAATTGTTTTATCCAAGTTCAAAATTTATATATACTAAAAGATTAAATATCGATTAAAGAGCCTGGTCAGTTTGTCACGGACGGACATTTTGCAAATTTTCAAAGTTTGACAGCCCGTGAAAAGTTAATCATGAGAAATATTGAAATTTTTTTGTGTTTGATAGTGAAGGGTACCACTGGATCTGCCAAATGATGGCAAAATTTTGTTGCCATGGATACATGCTAAGAATAGAATCCTTTAAATGTTCAATGTCACGGACGGACAGGATAGAAATGGGTTTCCTGACTTCTCATGACTCTGTTGTCATTTCTATCTAAAATAATTGCCAATGTTAAACAAATACCATATCATACAATAGCCAAGTAATTTTATTATGCTGCCATGTAAAAATCATTCGGATAAAAGCTCCAGTTTTTGATTGACGGCTAAAAATATTTTGTCACGGACGGACATTTTCAGTGTCACGGACGGACATTTGCTTGTCTCGGACGAACATCATAGGAAAACTGTTGCAGAAATCAATTTTTCTGTCAAAGAATATTAAATTCCACGGTAATACAATTCAACAACCAATCAGAATGAAGGTTTTAAAGTCAAAGGCGGATCCAGGGGGGGGGGGGTTTCCCGGGACCCCCCCCCCAAAACCCCACCCCCCCCCCCACTCCCACCAAAAAATAAATAAATAAATAAATAAATAAATAAATAAATAAATAAATAAATAAATAAACAAAGAAATGAAATGAAAAACCCTCCGCTACCCAATGGCTGTTATTTAAATAAGGATGAAACATTTGGCGGACGAAGATCATTTTTTTTTTCACACCTACGCCCCCCCCTGTTTATTGTAATTTTTTGCATGTCCTGTAATCCACTGTAATACAATTCGATAAATGATCAAAATGAAGGTTTGCAAGTCAAACGTGGATCAAGGGTGTCCTGGTGGGCCCACCTCACCTTCCCCCCCCAAAAAAAAAACAAAAACAAACAAAAACAAAACAAAACAAAACAAAACAAACAATGGTATAGCCCTCTCTAATATATATATATATATATATTTTTAATTAGGATTACATTTTTGAAGGGCGAAGGTCTTTTTTTTAAATCTGCCATCCCCACCCGCTCCCCAAGAGCAGTGATGTGAACATTTTTTGGTGTACATTTTTGTTTGACTAGCGTATCATGCCAAACTTTGGGGTGTCCAAAATCTAAAGTCTTAAAAAAATTAAGGAAATCCTAGATTTGCGCCTGCATACATGAACATGTATTTGTGTGAACGTTATTATAGAGAATTTTGATGTGCATTTGGGGGGGGGGTAATGTACATGATTGTGATCTCATGCTACGTAATTTGAATGAAATTAAGGGTTTAATTCAAGATAATTACTTGGAGTAATTGAAAATAATTAATTTCAACCAAAACCAGTGCAGCATATTGCATTTAAGTACTCATTTGTCCGTCCGTGACAAAAAATGTCACGGACGGACAAAATTTCAAATTCATATGAAATAAATGCATCACAATTGATAAAAGTATAATTCATATACATAGCAAAGGTCTTATAATGGGGAGATAGCTTAATTTGCATGATTTTAATTTCAAACAAGCAATAACAAGGAAAAAAAATACTTTTGTTCTGTTTTTTTTTGTCACGGACGGACATTTTTTTGTCGAAATGTTTAAATTTATCGCACAGAATTATTTCCCCAGTTTATAATTTCAATTGTTTTCTTGTTTTGTTTAGAAATACTTTCAACCTCTCTGTATCAGTAAAGAAAAAATTAAAAGTTGTGTAGATATTGAATTGAGACTCATTTTACTTTTACTGAAAATGTCCGTCCGTGACATTATTTTTAGACACCCCAGTAGAAAAATAATATATTTCAAGGGCTTCTCATCATTGCATATCTCTGAAAATCATATTTTAACAACTTGAGATGTTAGTCTAAATCCTGAAAATACTTTCATCCCCTAAATCTTAATATGAAATTTTCACCCCAGTGCTCACTCTTAACTGACCAGGCTCTAAATGGTTACCACTTACAAACCTCTAATAAACCTAAAGAAAGGGATTTTTTTTAGTTTATTATTTTATTATTTTTATTTTTATTTATTTATTTATTTATTTTATTTTATTTCTATTTTTTTT